>JAVTVY010013379.1:0-53359 GCA_036873755.1 Hanleya hanleyi
CAACTGGTGTAGCAGCTTTCAATATTGGAGCGTCCACTATTCACAGTGCTTTATCCATAGGAACAGATACAAGGCCTCCATATGTAATGCTACGTGATGAGAAAATCAATACCCTACGTTCTAAGCTGGGTGGCCTGCAAATCCTCATTATTGATGAAATATCAATGGTTGACAACAAGCTGCTCAATTATATACATGGAAGGCTATGGCAACTTAAACAAGCAGGCAATGTTCCATTTGGAAATGTTAGCATTCTAGCAGTGGGTGATTTCTATCAACTTCCACCAGTCATGGCTAAGCCGTTGTTTGTACCTAAAAGTAGAAATCCGGAAGATGATGATGATGGTTTAGTAGATTTCTGGAATGAGCTTCCGTTCAGTATTGTACAACTGGAAGAGATCATGCGTCAAAAAGAAGACACTGTGTTTGCAGAAGCATTGAATCATGTACGTACGAAAAAGATGAGCGAAGCTCTTAGTCCAAAAGATGCTGATTTGCTGAAAGCTTGTGAAACTGGAGAAGAGCATGACGTCATGCACATATTCCCCAAAAATGTCCAGGTAGATGAGTACAACCTGACTGCCCTCCATGAAAGATGTACTGATCCTGTTCTCATTGATGCGCAAGACTTTTCTAGAGATGCAAGGTCAGGAAAGCTAGAAGAAAGGAAAAATCACCATGTACGGGTGCACAGGACATCGTTGATGAAATCGATCACAATTGCTGAAGGCGCTCGAATAATGTTGACAAAGAACATTGATGTTTCAGATGGACTGGTCAATGGTGTCTTCGGCACAGTTACACACATCGAACAAATGGCAGGGAGTTTCCCTAAACTAGTGTATGTTGTGTTTGAGGACATGAAAATTGGAAGGAATCTGCGCAAGCAGTCCTCGATAAGATCATCTTTGCCTGAAGGTAGTACCCCAATTCAACCAGAAGAAGACACCGTCAATAATCAAGGTGGAGTAAGGCGTCAGTTCCCTTTAAAACTTGCTTGGGCCTGCACAGTGCATAAAGTTCAAGGACTAACCGTAGACAAGGCTGTTGTGTCACTCGATGGCATATTTGCTCCTGGGCAAGGTTATGTAGCACTAAGTCGTGTAACCACTGTGAGTGGACTTACAGTACAAGGTTTCAACGAAGATGCCTTATATTGCGACGAGAGAGTTGCAGAAGCAATGTCGAAAATGCCACAATTCATAATGGCAGATAAACCAGACAAATTACAGACGTGTTTAATGCTGCATAACATTCAAGGATTATTGTGCAATGTGGAAAACCTGAGATGTGACAAGAGATTTGAAGAAGCAGACTGCATCTGTTTGACTGAAACATGGTTAACCAAATCGTCTAATGACAGACAACTGAAGCTTGACAATTATCAGTTGCACCATCAACCAAGATCAGAGTGCTATGATGACTCCCAGCCACTTTTCAGTGAACTTAGCAGTCAGGCGCATGGAGGTGTAGCTGTGTATACGAAGTTAACAGAAGCCTTTGAGAGACTGTCACTGCCTGTACATAATCTTGAATACTTGGCTTTTCATCTTCCTCAAGTAGACCAGGTGGTAGTTCTAGTATACAGACCACAGTCATACCCGGCGGATTTGTTTATCAAACAGATGAACAGTTTGTTAGCTTATCTCAGAGACCTGAGTTCTCGCAAGATTGTCATGGGTGACTTCAACCAAGATGTTCTACATGGTACTTCATCAATTGAGAGATGCATGGTAGAAAATGGATACAGACAATGTGTTCAAGGGCCTACTTCTGAAGGTGGAACTCTAATCGATCATGTATATGCTGAGGGGGTAGACAACATGGCGGTTTCCGTATTACCAACGTATTACAGTTACCACGAAGCTGTGCAGATTGACATGTAACTTTGAACAGCTTAAAGTTGACAAATGTCCATGTCGCTTGTGTGTAGTCCTACACATGATGATGAGAATATTTAGGAGGGAGTCCCTTTCTAATACATATAAACTCATCTGTATGATGCTTTGTCATGTAATCGTCGTACAGGATCCAGAGGAATGAATAATAGACAACATTCATACTCTCATACCTGTTCGAATTCGTGATATTTGGACATCATTAGAAACGGGCAAACCACATCCAATAAAATTGTAAAAATATGGTCCGGTTACATAGTATGCTTTTACATAGTGTAAAGATCAGAAATGAGTGTAAGGATCAGAAATGAGGATTACTCAGATACTTGATCAGAATTCGTGATATGTAAACATAATCATAAACTTTCAAATAAGACCCAATGAAATTACGGATATCTTGAATATTATGTACGTATGAGTATGATCAGAAATGACGAATATTCAGAACATTGCAACAAAAAGTTTAACCCCATTTGGCCTGGGCTTTTTGAGACCTGTCCTGGCCGGAGGGGGCGGGGATGGGTGCGAAATGCCCCCCCCACCCCCCGTAATTATTCTTCTTACCCCTTGAGCTAGGCTACTGAAACTTACCACACTTGGGTCAAGTTCTACCAGTAACAAACGAATGTAACAAAATCCAGGATGGTCGCTTTGATGACGTCACAGTGACGTCATTTTCGAAACGACATTTTTAGTCGAGTTTTCTATCAGATTTTTAGAATTTTTTATTTATGCAAAATTTTCCGCATATCTGCATGATAAATTAGTAAATATTAATGTGATGTGAAACAAATAGTTTTTTCCCACTTTTTATGGCGGAAAAGCAGAAATTTTGAAGAAATGACAAAAACTTTTCTGATGCCCCACGTGGTCGCCATCTTGAATTTACCGATGATCCTCTGTTCAGGCGGTTATGCAAACAGACTCAAAATGACCCCAATATGATAAACTGTAAAGTCACGGAGTTTCAGCTCTCCATTTTTTGTCGTTCCGGAGATGGCACAGAAAGTTTGGTAGGGGGAACCATTTCGCCCCCTCCCCACCCCCCCCCCGGCCAGGTAGGGCTTAACATTGAACTGAAGGAAATACGTATCACCTTCTGTGGTGGTGATGCCTGATGATCATCATTTTGAGGTGATGAAAAGTGGCCATCACACTTTCTCATCAAGTTGAAAGGGTGATGGCCAAGCACCGTTTATGAAAGTGCAATAAAGGCAATTGCTCTAGTTTGTAACCTTCGGGGATCGGTATCACCTTATTTCTGGCTGTGTTAGATAATTATTCAGATAAGTATTTAAAAGCTTTTTATCCTGTTATGTTTATAAAAATGTACCTGAATTGTATACCACACAACCGTAGTAATTGAATGCAAGATCATTTTCTCTGATCCTCGAGGATGAGATGGATGATCTTTTACTCAGAGGACGCTAGGTGTGAACCATCAAGGCGATATTTTTTGGATACTGTATATATTATACTTACACCTATCCTCTTCTGATAATTGCCTGTTTTAATACATTATTTCATCCATATATATATATATATATTCAAGGGTGTCGTTAGGGAGGGGGTCGTTAGGTGCGAAAGATCCATCTCCATGTCGCTCATGTTATATATTTTCCTATGTTGGACAGGAAAGCAAAGCCACAGGCTCTAATAAGTAAACATACAAAACGACCCCCTCTCAAGAAATCCTGGCGACGCCTATGATATTCCCTATCTTAATATACTTACGTGTCTGAACTGTGTTAAAGAGAAATTTCTACCTGAATTAATTATTCCCGTACAGTTGTACATGTGTTAAATCTGATTTCATGCATTCATGCTACTGGCACAGGCATGTTGAAAAATGTTATGTAATTTGAAATCCTATATATGGTACCGCTATAAAATTGAAAATTATTCCACTTAAAATACTGTATGTAATACATGGATCTCTGCTATTTTTATATATGTATGTCATGTGTTTACAAATGTAATTAGTATTTCATGTAATATGTTGATTGGTATTCCATAAGTTAATCGTGGCACAATCATTCCTTTATGCTAATCTGTTCAAAATGACCCGGATAAGTTGTATGCATAAGTGACTACAATTAAGCGATATTACTATTCTAGCTAGAGTAACAAGTTTATCAGATGTATTTTGGTGGCCAGAAATATGCAATGATATGAACATAAACAGGTAATTAAGGAAAAGTTCATTATGGGATCGTGATATGACTGAAAAAAATGTTAAAAACGACGTAAAATCCTACTCACTATCGTGATTACAGTACGTTAGGACTACTTATCGCTTCTCGACATCCTGGTAACCGTCCAACATAATCGCTTATTCAGCACTTCGATCTCGACAGACCAGCATATGGATTCAAACTCCCGACATTCACTTATCCATTGACAGGAGTGATTTGCCCATCATTTACCAAGGCAGACACGACGGCGTTAATGAAAGAGGTGTAGAATACAGACACTTGCAAAAGGCAGTGGGTCGTTACAGTTACAGGAAGTGGGCATTCCAGGAGAATGAAACCAAAAACCTGACAACGATCCTGCTCGCTAACGAGAAACATCTATAATATGAGAATGATATAAACTGAAAGACGAATTAATATGACTTTGCAGCATATTTCACACCTGTTTATACCCTTCACTACAGCCTGGTACAACTGAAAGCTGAACTGGTCAAGGACAAGAAAAGTGGTCTGATTCATAGGATGAAGTGAGTCACTGAAGTGAGTGCTGTATTGGTGAAAGGTTATCACCCCTACGCTCGAGGATGGGTCAGCGTCGAAATTCCGATGGAAGCACATATCATACTGGACACACATTCGCAAATGACCCCGTTATGATTCTGGACAGACTGAGATTCGGTGACCCCTACACTAAAGGATGGGTGAAAATCGACAATCAAATTCCGATTGAAGCACATGCGTAAGATAGGAGATGCATTCACAAATCACCAGGTTCTGATTCTGGAAAGACAGAGCTGGCTAGCAACTCCAACACAAAAGGATAAGTCAAAAGAGACTATCAAGTGCGGATGGAAGCAAAAGTATAATACGGGACATGCATTCACAAATGACCAGATTGTGCTTCTGGACAGAGTTGGTTGGTTGAGTGCTGTTGGTTCGAACAGGCAGGCGAGAGATATTTGATCGAACAAGTCGCATTGTTCAGCATGTGGACTAAATCCTTGAGAAGTCCGCACAAGAGACTAACCTGTTCACATTTTACGATCATGAGCATTCAGACCGTTTATCCCAGAATGATTGGTTAATCGAAACAAGAACAGAAAGGATAATGAGCTTTTCCTTTATTAATGGCAGATGTTCATATTTTGTATGTTTCTGGCGGCGAACAGAAAACATGTATTATTCTAGCTAGCTAATCTCATGCTGCATAGATGTTCACCTTTACTAATATATTCCACAACCTGTAGAAAATTCCAAACTGAATTCCTAAACGCCAGATTTGCCGTTAATTTAATGTACTTATTACTGTTATATATTTGTTACCGCTTGTCACACTTGACGAGAGTGAAACAATAATTGTAATCCAATGAATGGCGATAAAATCTGCCCTTTGGGGCGCCAACAATGAGTTATTATAGACACGTTGCCCGCAAAGAATCTGTTAATATGCATTTGTAACGTTATTGTAACTCATCCATTTAACGTACACTACTGAGTTTGTATTTCATTTTCATTCTGGATGTGTACCATTTTGGTACCTATATTAGGCAATAAATCACATGTTCCTAAGACGACAATCTATGCATAATTGTTGTTTAAAGTTTACTCGAGCAGAATAATTACTCGCTACCATTTGAGTGAAAATAAGAATAATTGTATATTTTGCTATACTCTCTCAACTCACACCAACAAAAATAGTGTTGTATTATAATAAACACCTGTACTGTTTGTTTTATAATTGTTCCGCAACTATGGATAATATGTTACTTCATCATTTCTGAAAATGATGAAGTGTTATGAAATGGGAAAATGAGAAATTCTTCTCCGAAGATTGGTGTTATTAACTAGAAACAAAAATAAGAATAATATTCATATTCACAATGACGTAAAGTATTGTATGTCATATATGTATTTTTTAACATGTATGTGAATTTGGTTCATCGTTTGTGTACATCACGTGGCTATCTCCAGTGAAATATTGACATATGTTCATTATTTTCAGTTAATGTGGGGCTTTGTCCGGGTGGGGTTTCTATCTCATGTGGGTTTGTATCGCATGCCAGAGCTATGGGTTACATGTGAGAAATGTAGAAATATATTTCCTTTGAAAAATAGTTTCTGAGATTTACTAAAAGTGAAACCCGGGTCAGTGCTTATCAAATTACATTTTATTCCTCCGATCTTGAAAGGCCACAGTGATTCAGGGGGAAGATACTACTAACGGAATAGAGCTATACAACAGGAGACTTGAGTATATCAGTGGAACGGTGTATCACGTGAATCTGGTTGAATCACCTTAAACGTGAACTACTTAATCGCGTGGTAATCCATATTGAAAAGATGAATTAAAAACGGGTTGCTCCGTTGTCAGGATGTGGATGAGTTGAGAATCATGGTTTCAACAAGCGACAATAGGTACCACCTTGTCACATTTAAGGACGATGTTATCAGACATCTAAATATTGATGAGTTCCGTCCAACTCATTCACTAACTGATTTCCTGCCAAAATGGAAGAAAAGACAGCTCCAAAAATCAGTTAACTGTGGTCTGGCATAGTTTCTTTAGCTCAGTGGTTTTCATGGCGAAGATGTTTTCTAACTAGTATAATTGGAGTATTTCTACTGAATCTGTTTTGTATAATGAAGTGCTGAGATTTTGTACGAATAAATATATCAGTTATATCTACAAGCTCTTCCTCTCTCATTTTAATGTCTCGCATACCGTCAAAAGTATTGCAGCAATATTGCTGTAATATTATCCAGTAATAAAACTGAACATTTATTGCGGGATGTTCTTACCACGAGCATCGACCTTCGTATAAGTGACCTTATTTTCTGTGGTTGCCGCTGAAATATTTAGTATAGTTCTGAAAGATCTGCTTCTGGAGAATATAACGCAACAATCAACAAGGCTGTAATATGCATAGTTCCATAGCTCTAGCTTTTTGATGTGTTCAGTTTCTGACAAAATTCAAGATGGCGGCAAAACCTTATACAAAAGCAGAATCCTGGCATATTCGCGATCATACCACATAACATTTCTTGACCTTCCCCGTCGAAATCCATTTAACAGAAAACACTAAATTCGCAAATTTGGATGCGTTACATTTGAGAATTGCGGGAAAACTATTGACTACAGGTGAAAACGGTTGGCATACTTCCGAAAGAGCTGCTCCTACACAATAGAATGCAACAAACTACAATGCTGTACCTCCCGTATTTCCAGAGTTATAGCCTCTACAAAATGCGTTCCGTTTTTTACAAAATTCAAGATGGCGACCAAACCACGTGACCTAGGAACGAAATTTTCACATATTCGTGATCGTCATATCAGATAACATATTTCGACACTTTTCCCGTCCAAATCCGTTACTTGAAAATCCGACGATTTTGATGGGCCGATGGCGGCCATTTTTTTTTACGAAACAACTTTCCAAATATAAATTTGAGTGGCCTTCATCCATTGATTACGTGTACCAAGTTTGGTGTTGATTGCTCCATTGGTTTCAGAGGAGAAGAGTTTACAAGATTTTTTTGAAAACGAGGTAAATCCAAGATGGCCGCCGAACCCTGCCACCAATCACAACCAATTTTCAATATGCTCTAGATCTCCTCATGCCTAATACGTGTGTGAAGTTTCAGCAACATTGGCCTGGTGGTTCCCGAGATCCAGCGACCATCAAATCATGGAGAATCAGTTAACAGAAAACACTCAATTCGCAAATTTGGGGCAGTTACTTTTGATCATTGCGGGAAAACTATTGGAGCTACGTGAAAAACGTGAAAACCGCTGCTCAATATAATGCAACAAACGGCAATGATGTACCTCCCGTAGTTTCAGAGTTATAGCCTCTACAAGATGCGTTCCGTTTTTGACAAAATTCAAGATGGCGGCCAAACCACGTGACCTAGGAACAAAATTTTTGCATATTCGTGATCGCCATATCAGATAACATATATTTCGATGCTTTTCCCGCCAAAATCCGTTACTTGAAAATCCGACGATTTTGATTGGCCGATGGCGGCCATTTTGTTTTACGTAACAACTTTTCAAATATAAGTTTGAGAGGACTTTATCCATTGATTACGTGTACCAAGTTTGGTGTTGATTGCTCCCTTGGTTTCAGAGGAGAAGAGTTTACAAGAATTTTCTGAAAACGAGGTAAATCCAAGATGGCCGCCGAATCCTGCCACCAATCACAACCAATTTTCAATATGCACTAGATCTCTACATGTCTAACAAGTGTGTGAAGTTTGAGTATGATTGGCCTGATGGTTGCTGAGATTTAGCAATCACAAAATCACGGAGAATAAAAATAATAATAATAATAAAAATAATAATCCGAACAATTATAAGAAGTCTTCCGACTAAAAGTCGGAAGCCTAAATATAGCCGCGAGCGGCAATCCTCGGGTTGCAAGCACATATCGCAGGCAATGAACCAACAGCAGTAGTTTTAGACCTGGAAGCCGATTTGGCAAAACGTTATTTATTCCTTTTAGATCTAACCTAGATGGTTACCACTGAAGAACAATCTGTCAATTCGCAAATTTGGGTGATTTACATCTGAGAATAGCGGGGATACTATTGAAGCTACGTTGAAATGGTTGGCATATCTCCGAAAGAGCTCCTCCTGGACAATATAATGCAACAAACTGCAAGGCTGTACCACCTATAGTTCCAGAGTAATAGTCCCTTAAAGATGTGTTCAGTTTCTGATAAAATTCAAGATGGCGGCCAAACCACGTGACCCAGGACCAAAACTTTTGCATATTCGTGATCGCCATATCACAATGCATATATGTAGTTACTTTTCCCGTCCAAATCCGTTATTTGAAAAACCGACAATTTTGATTGGTCATTGGCGGCCATTTTGTTTTACGGAGCAAATTTTCAAATTGTAATTTGAGAGCCCCAGATCCATAGATCATGTGTACCAAGTTTCGAGTCAATCGACCCGGCGGTTCCAGCGAAGAAGATCTTGAAATGTTTTAGGGTAAATCCAAGATGGCCGCCAAAGCATCTGACCAATCAGCTTCTTCTTTGGGTATTCATTAGATCTAATGGGTTCAACTACCACGAACTTACCAAATTCATCATCGTTGTGTCCCATAACTTACATATAGTCACTTCCGCTATCGAAATCCGTTACATTAAAAATCCGATAATTGACAAATTTGGGTGAAATTACGGAGAATAGCGGGAAAGCTATTGAAGATAGGTGAAAATGGTTGACATACTTTCAAAAGAGCTGCTCCTGGACAATATAATACAACAAACTACAAGGCTGTACCTATCATCGTTCCAGATATATAGGCTCTACAAGATATGCTCCGTTTCTGACAAAATTCAAGATGGCGGCCAAAAAACGTGACCGAGCTCCAAACTTTTTACATATTCGTGATCACCATATCGCAATACATATATATAGCTACTTTTTCCGTCCAAATCCGTCATTTGAAAAACCGACAATTTTGATTGGTCAATGGCGGCCATCTTGTTTTACGGAGCAAATTTTCAAATCGTATTATGAGAGCCCCAGATCCATAGATCATGTGTACCAAGTTTCAAGTCAATCGACCCAGCGGTTTCAGAGGAGAAGATGTTTGAAGTATTATTTTTTTTGAGGGTAAATCCAAGATGGCCGCCGGCCCTTTTGACCAATCGGCTTCTTCTTTTGGTATGCATTAGATCTCCCTATTTCTAATGAATGTGCGAAGTTTCAACTAGATCGCTGCAGCGCTGTTGAAGAAAAACGTGTCACAAAACCTGGCGGAATAATAATAAAAATAATAAAAATAATACCAATAATAAGAGGTTTGCACGCCTCTGGCTTGCAGCCCTAATAACTAGAGCTGCGAGCAGCTATGGGTCGGCTTCCGAAATTACGCATGATAGACGATCTAGACAATCCTGACAGACACTTTGAATATTCAATTCAATAAATACTAATTCTAATTCCTGAGCATGTATTTCATCACATTCCCCATCCAAATCCGTTATCTGAAAATTCGACTATTTTGATTGGCCGCTGGCAGCCATTTTCTTTTAGGGTGCAACATTTCAAATAGAATTTTGAGAGACCCTGATCCATTGATTATGTGTACCAAGTTTCGTGTTGATTGCTTCATTGGTTCCAGAGGAGTAGAGTTTAGAAGATTTTTTTTGAAAACGGAGTAAATGCAAGATGGCCGCTCAATGCGGTTTTATACTACTAAATGTGAGTCAATATACTGTTGCCAAACTATCCTCTGCGCATTGCGCCGCAAGGTCAATATGGCTCGAAATGCGCTTTTATACTGCTAAATGTGAGTCAATATACTGTTACTATACTATCCTCTGCGCATTGCGTCGCAAGGTCAATAGGGCTTGAAATGCGCTTTTATACTACTAAATGTGTCAATATACTGTTACTATACTATCCTCTGCGCATTGCGCCGCAAGGTCAATAGGGTCGACATGCGCTTTTATACTACTAAATGTGTGTCAATATACTGTTAACATACCATCCTCTGTGCATTGCGCCGCAAGGTCAATAGGGCCCGAAATGCGCTTTTATACTACTAAATGTGAGTCAACATGCGGTTACTATACTATCCTGTGCGCGTTGCGCCGCAAGGTCAACAGGGCTCGAAATGCGCTTTTATACTACTAAATGTGTCAATATACTGTTACTATGCTATCCTCTGCGCAGTGCGCCGCAAGGTCAATAGGGCTCGAAATGCGCTTTTATACTACTAAATGTGTCAATATACTGTTACTATACTATCCTCTGCGCATTGCGCCGCAAGGTCAATAGGGCCCGAAATGCGCTTTTATACCACTAAATGTGTCAATATACTGTTACTAAACTATCCTCTGCGCATTGCGCCGCAAGGTCAATAGGGTCGACATGCGCTTTTATACTACTAAATATGAGTCAACATGCTGTTACTATACTATCCTGTGCGCGTTGCGCCGCAAGGTCAATAGGGCCCGAAATTCGCTTTTATACTACTAAATGTGAATCAACATGCGGTTACTATACTATTCTCTGCGCGCTGCGCCGAAAGGTCAATAGGGCTAGAAATCCCCTTTTATACTACTAAATGTGAATCTGGATAGTCTGGATGGTTAGCGTTTCAGTGTCACAAAAATATGTCCGTAATCTGGTAATGCTGCCTAAGCTGTGTTACCATAACGTAAAGCTTACAGGCAGTTTATATTCCCGAAAAGTTTCTCGCTGCTCACACAGAAAAAAGTACAGGAGAAAAATTAATAAATCCGTGTAAAGTTTGTTACCGAGAATAGCTAAATATTATACAGAGTTACAGCGTATGTGATAATCGGTTTTCAACAACAACATACAGCTATCCAGTACTCACGTGTGTGTTTAATCTCCTGATAACTCCATAGTTTTACAGCATACAAATCCAGTCAGTCTGTTGTGGTCCTTAGGATAATGCGACACGAACTACAGTCCATTTCAACAATATATGAAACACATACATACAGCCTGCATCTCACATGAATAAAACAGAGAGAATCCTGAATGTTCGTTTATACATTTACTCGTTATAATACTCGCCACATTTCATTCTCTACTGCCTGGTGTCTCTACACGGTCATAACGGGCGAACCTGAGTTGCGAAATGTTAGGCTGGAAATCCCCTATTAATATTGCAACATACCATGGAAATGGCATTTTCAATTTTACATGTCTGTTCTGGGGGAATTCCCCTGCGAGACCCCAACACCATTGGGAAACTGCGATACCACTATTTGAGAATAGCGGGAAAATTATTTAAGCTACGATTGAATTAAATGAAGCAATAACATTTAGCTATGATAATATACAGTAATAAAACAACTCAGCATTTAATGCGGGATATTCTTACATCGACCTAGCTGTGCTGGTAGTGACGTCATTGCTTCCTTTTACATCTAACCTACATAGTTATCACCGACGAATAATCCGTCAACTCGCAAATCCACTATATTCAGCATCAGCGTGTCCAATAACACACATATAGTCACTTCCGCTATCGAAATCTGTTACATGAAAATCCCATAATTGACCAATTTTGTCGAATTTCGATGGAGAATAACGGGAAAACTATTGCAGCTAGGCGAAAACTGTTGACATTCTTCCAAAAGAGCTGCTCCTGGAGAATATAATGGCGGCCAAACCACGTGACCTAAGAGCAAAATTTTTGCATATTCGTGATCGTCATATCGGAATGCATATATGTAGCCACTTTTTCCGTCAAAATCCGTCAGTTGAAAAACCGACAATTTTGATTGGTCAATGGCGGCCATTTTGTTTTACGCAGCAAATTTTCGAATAATAATCTGAGAGCACCAGATCCATAGATCATGTGTACCAAATTTCGACTCAATCGACCAAGCGGTTCCAGAGAAGAAGATCTTTGAAAAAATATTTTTTTGCAGGGTAAATCCAAGATGGCCGCTGAACCCTTCGACCAATCACAACCAATTTTCAATATGCACTAGATCTCCACATGTCTAATATGTGCGTGAAGTATGAGCATGATCGGCCGGGTGGTTGCTGACATTTAGCAATCACAAAATCACGGAGAAGAATAAGAATAAAAAGAATAATAAGAATAATAATCCGAACAATAATAAGAAGTCTTCCGACTTTCGTCGGAAGCCTAATAATACCAATAATAAGAGGTTTGCAGCCTCTGGCTTGCAACCCTAAATATAGCCGCGAGCGGCAATCCTCGGGTTGCAAGCACATATCGCAGGCAATGAACTAACAGCAGTAGTTTTAGACCTGGAAGCCATCCTATTTGGCAAAACGTCATTTGCTTCCTCTTAGATCTAACCTACATAGTTACCGCTGAAGAACAATCTGTCAATTCGCAAATTTGGATGATTTACATCTGAGAATAGAGGGAAAACTATTAAAGGTACGTTGAAATGGTTGACATTCTCCCAAAAGACCTGCTCTTGGACAATATAATGCAACAAACTGCATGGCTGTACTTCCCATAGTTCTTGAGTTATAGCCTGTAGAAGATGTGCTCCGTTTCTGACAAAATTCAAGATGGCGGCCAAACGACGTGACCTAGAAGCAAAACTTTTGCATATTCGTGATCGCCATATCGGAATGCATATATGTGGCCACTTTCCCCGTCCAAATCCGTCATTTGAAAATCCGACAATTTTGATTGGTCAATGGCGGCCATTTTGTTTTACGGAACAAATTTTCAAATGGTCATTTGGAAGACCTTGATTCATCGAACATGTGTGCCAAGTTTCGAGGCAATCGGTCTATTGGTTCCAGAGAAGAAGATCTTAAAAGGTTTTAGGATAAATCCAAGATGGCCGCCAAAGCATCCGACCAATCAGCTTCATCTTTTGGTATGCATTAGATCTCACGTTCCCCAATACCTGTGCGAAGTTTCGACTTCATCGGTTGAACGGTGGCTGAGGAAATTTTGTTACAAAATCCGGCGGAAGAATAATAATAATAATACCAATAATAAGAGGTTTGCAGCCTCTGGCTTGCAACCCTAATAATGCCCCTAATAAATGGATTTAGAGCTTCAAAAAACATCTTTTCTTGGTCAGCAGCACGTGGGAAACACGATTCTGGCCTTTGTTTGCGCCCCAGATGGCTCCTTCATCGAAATCAAAATGTTAGTACGTTGAAATAGGTACAGAAAACGGTCCCTGGAGTCCAGACAAAGACATGAATGGAGAAAGTTGAGCTTGGAATTTAGTCGCCTGGAGATTGCGCTTCTCACAGTGTGCTTTTGTGAAGTTTACTTTCAGCCATATGCTCAGACCTACTCAAATTTCACGTTCTACCATAGCTCCGGAACTATTAATACGATCTTACTGCAATTTCACTGTCATCATAGTAGTTATACAAGGAGTACCTATGCCAAAACTCAGAATAACCCGACTCGTTGTTTGTGTAATATTGAACAGAATTACTTCTCAAATTATGCGATTTTCGGCATTATTTGAAAATTTGACAATTTTGATTCCTCTATAGCGGCGAAACTATTGAACCTACGTAAAAGGGTAGGCACACTTCTGAAAGAGCTGCTTCTGGACAATATAATACAACAAACTATAAGGCTGTACCTATCGTAGTCCCAGAGATATAGGCTCTACAAGATGTGTCCCGTTTCTGACAAAATTCAAGATGGCGGCCAAACCACGTGACCGAGGACCAAAATTTTTGCATATTCTGATCGTCATATCGCAATGCATATATGTAGCCACTTTCCCCGTCCAAATCCGTTATTCGAAAATCCGACAATTTTGATTGGTCAATGGCGGCCATTTTGTTTTACGGAGCAAAATTTCAAATAGGATTTTGAGAGCCCCAGATCCATCGAACATGTGTGCCAAGTTTCGAGGCAATCGGTCCAGTGGTTCCAGAGAAGAAGATCTTGAAAGGTTTTAGGAAAAATCCAAGATGGCCGCCGAACCATCTGAACAATCGGCTTCTTCTTTTAATATGCATTAGATCTCACATTCCCCAATACCTATGTGAAGTTTCGACTTCATCGGTTGAACGGCGGCCAGGGTACAGTTGACACAAAATCCGGCGGAATCATACACTACCAATAACAATAGGTTTGCACGCCTGTGGCTTGCAACCCTAATAATGCTAATTTGACAATTTTGATTCCTCTATAGCGGCAAAACTATTGAACCTACGTAAAAATGGTACACATACATCTGAAAGAGCTGCTCCTGGACAATATAATACAACAAACTATAAGGCTGTACCTATCGTAGTTCCAGAGATATAGGCTCTACAAGATGTGCTCCGTTTCTGACAAAATTCAAGATGGCGGCCAAACCACGTGAACGAGGACCAAAATTTTTGCATATTCGTGATCGCCATATCGCACTGCATATATGTAGTCACTTTCTCCGTCCAAATCCGTTATTTGAAAATCCGACAATATTGATTGGTCATTGGCGGCCATTTTGTTTTACGGAGCAAAATGTCAAATAGAATTTTGAGAGCCCCAGATCCATCGAACATGTGTGCCAAGTTTCGAGGCAATCGGTCCAGTGGTTCCAGAGAAGAAAATCTTGAAAGGTTTTAGAAAAAATCCAAGATGGCCGCCGAACCGTCTGAGGGTGCACTGAACTGTTTCGTACAAAAAACGAGGGAGTATCCCAATGTTTATAGAGGTCACAGACTGGAATTCCCCACAAAACTTGATTTAAAATTGAATATACCATTTTTTTAGATTATAATGACATAAATTCAGCCTAAAGGTTGATAGAAAATCAGAATGGATGAATTAAAATAAAAATTATGAGATTCAGTGATGAATTGGTGATGACATCATGCACTTCGGATCGAGGCTATTCTCTGGGCGCCATATTTGTAACTTTGACAGATTACATATCACGTCAAAATCAAGCTGGCGATGGGCAGAAAATTGCCACTTTTTTCAAAGCTGCTGGAGTTACTTAACAGAGTCGTGGTGAATATAAACATCTCATTTGCGTAGTGGATACCTGAGCCGTCAGCTGAAGTTGATGTATTTTGTGGAAAAATGAGTGCACATGTCAATGTTGTTGTTGTTGCTGTATACAGGTCAGTGAGTAAATTATTTTTTTCAACACTCAAATCTTTTGGCCTCAAAATATTTCTGAGATACATAGAATTATTTTGATATATGAATTATGAATAGGCTCTGTGTTTATGGCCTCCTCTGAGCAAGATGCCAAATGTAGGCCTTTTCACAGCAGTCTCTCAAGATATTACTGTATAGAGCCACCTTATAGACTGAGGGCATTGAGGTTAATTTGAAAATATTTAGCAGATGCTCAGAAAACCATGAAGAATATTTTTTTTCAATTCATTTTATTATTTTGGCCAGCCATAGCTGCTTCTGTCACAGTATTTCAAGATATTTGAGAACCTCTGTCATCATTCTATGAAACAATCATTTACATGTACAGCCATGCATGAGACCTGCTACATCAAACCTCTTTTATGGGTTAGAAACACTATGATTTCCCTTCCCTTCCTTCCACTGTAAGTCTCAAACTCAACAACAATTTCAAGTAGAAAATCCTCCATGTCTAGTTTCTTTGAATAATGACATCCATTCATTGCTAATAGTGTGTCCCCCTCATTTTCCCCCTCCCCCCACAAGTGTACATCCAGCCACACCTGAATCTACATGTATTCTGTGTGTGATGTGCATTCCACACCCACCCCTCCCCCCCTTCAATTGTTTGCCCTTTACCTGACCCTGGCACATGCCGGTAACCCGTGATGTTTGTACTGGTGCTCACCTAACCCTTTTAGCCTGACAGAGTACATGTACATGTAACAAACTAATACTTGTATATTTCACATTTTATGTCCCATTGCGAAATGGCTACCGTACTCCGACCTTTATGGTGAATACAATTTGTACTATATGGTTTTCTTCTACACAACAGTACATGTATACTTGAACAGTTGATAGCTTATGGTACATTGGCTGCATTATCTTGTGACGTCATCTCTGTGAATGACATCATAGCACTTACTTGTTGCAATATACTATTATAACGTGACGTCATAACAAAATGGCTTGTGTTGTGACATCACAATACATGTATAAACTTATGTCGGTTACATGTACACATAATTCAGGCTGCTAATTTACTTCTGTTCATGGATTATACTCTATAATTAGATCCCGGTATATTTTCTCTGCAACATGTACATGTACTTGCATTACATGTATTCATGAATACATGATTACATGTTAAGATAATGGTATTTCTAAATGAGTACCGTTGATTGGTGAAAATTCATGATATGGGGTCGGTAGGGAATACTCGATATTTCGGTGAGATTTTAACCTATTTCAATGTCAGATACACCAAACTGTTCAGAATTTCCTGCTTTATTTGCATAATAGATTAGGAGATATTTGAAAACAACTTTTCTGTTCTATAAGGGTGCACTGAACTGTTTCGTACAAAAAACGAGGGAGTATCCCAATGTTTATAGAGGTCACAGACTGGAATTCCCCACAAAACTTGATTTAAAATTGAATATGCCATTTTTTTAGATTATAATGACATAAATTCAGCCTAAAGGTTGATAGAAAATCAGAATGGATGAATTAAAATAAAAATTATGAGATTCAGTGATGAATTGGTGATGACATCATGCACTTCGGATCGAGGCTATTCTCTGGGCGCCATATTTGTAACTTTGACAGATTACATATCACGTCAAAATCAAGCTGGCGATGGGCAGAAAATTGCCACTTTTTTCAAAGCTGCTGGAGTTACTTAACAGAGTCGTGGTGAATATAAACATCTCATTTGCGTAGTGGATACCTGAGCCGTCAGCTGAAGTTGATGTATTTTGTGGAAAAATGAGTGCAGATGTCAATGTTGTTGTTGTTGCTGTATACAGGTCAGTGAGTAAATTATTTTTTTCAACACTCAAATCTTTTGGCCTCAAAATATTTCTGAGATACATAGAATTATTTTGATATATGAATTATGAATAGGCTCTGTGTTTATGGCCTCCTATGAGCAAGATGCCAAATGTAGGCCTTTTCACAGCAGTCTCTCAAGATATTACTGTATAGAGCCACCTGAACAATCGGCTTCTGCTTTTAATATGCATTAGATCTCACATTCTCCAATACCTATGTGAAGTTTCGACTTCATCGGTTGAACGGCGGCCAGGGTACAGTTGACACAAAATCCGGCGGAATCATACACTACCAATAACAATAGGTTTGCACGCCTGTGGCTTGCAACCCTAATAATGCTAATTTGACAATTTTGATTCCTCTATAGCGGCCAAACTATTGAACCTACTTCAAAATGGTACACATACATCTGAAAGAGCTGCTCATGGACAATATAATACAGCAAACTATAAGGCTGTACCTATCGCAGTTCCAGAGATATAGGCTCTACAAGATGTGCTCCGTTTCTGACAAAATTCAAGATGGCGGCCAAACCACGTGAACGAGGACAACAATTTTTGCATATTCGTAATCGCCCTATCGCAATACATATATATAGCCACTTTTTCCGTCCAAATCCGTCATTTGAAAAACCGACAATTTTGATTGGTCAATGGCGGCCATCTTGTTTTACGGAGCAAATTTTCAAATCGTATTATGAGAGCCCCAGATCCATAGATCATGTGTACCACCGATACTCCCGAGTATGTTCCTCAGCCCATGTCCTCGTTGCATGCCTGCACCGCTAAAGACCGGAAGGCCACCCCCGGCCTGTTGGGCATAATAGTCCATATAGCTGCGTGCATCGCACTCGTAAGGTACTTTCATTATACAAAGTGGGGAGAACGTGCTTGTCGGAAATGAAGTGTCAGCATCACTTTCCCTCGTTGGAATGCGACCGGAGGTCCCGTGTCATCTCTTATATTCACCGTGATAGTGTTGATGTCGGTTTGTCGTACGGGTAGGTAGAGCATGTGGGTGAAACTGTGGGTGACTTGATCTCCATACAGCTTTTTAATGGGGACCACCCGTAACAGAGGTGTGGTGATATCGCCCACGATGTGGTTGTCGACCACGTCCGAGTAGACGTAGAGTCCGTACATACCCGACTTCATATCCATCGGGATCTGGCCGTGGTCCTCGGCTGGACTCGTGTAGGTCGGGTGAGCGAGACCCAGCATTTACTCTAGGATAGGACTCAATACGACACTCACGTTGGCGGTGAGGATGAGCTGTGCCTTGTCGTTGTGTGCGTTGTAATCGAAGTCCACGTGATTCTTGAAGGGAAAGGTTTTCATGGATTTTGAAATATTCGTGACCTCCCGTACAGACTTGTAATGCAACAGTCTTGTCAGCCCCTGTATGAACTCCTTGGGGGTATCGCATTGGCCTTCGGGGAGGGTGAGTCGGGTGACTTTTCCTTCGTAGGTCACCTCGCACCACGCTTCATTGGCCCGCACGTTGTACCACGAGTAAGGGTATTGGATATCCACGAGTCCACATTCCCAGCGTTCAGGTAAATGCAACGGTTGCGGTAACTGGGTCACGTACTTGACCAAGGTGTTGTCAGGAATCACATCGAGCGAACTGTTACTGGATAGGGTGAGGTAAAACTTGGCGACTGCGCTTTCCTGCTGCTGGTATTGGTTTTAATAGGTGTTCCAGGCCTTGGGCGGTTGTACCCGGCGTCGTGTTCGTCGCAGTGACTTGCTACGTGTCACGGCTCTGGAGATGTGGGGTGTCTTGATCAAGGGTGGTTTTTTAAAGGAGTGAAAAGAAGGTGCCCGTCGTTGTGGTGTTTTGGGGGGTGACTGGTTCCCACTCGCCTTCCCAAGTATGTGAGAGTCGCGTCTGTCGTTGTGCGTGCACCGGCGAGTCACGCTGCATCCAGGCCCAGCGCTGGGGGTTCTCCACCACTTCCTGTGGTACATGCATGTCTTTCAAGCCTTGAGCGAAGACCTCCCGTCCTCGAGGATACGTGTGCGACCTGCGTTGACGCATCAGGTCATTCACTAAATCCGTCATGTCGGTACCGCGGACCACCTGATTCTGTACCAGTAGTTCACCTTTATCATTCCAAGTCATATTAGGATTCTGTTTCATTCGTTGTAATACCAGGCCAGCTTGTTTCTTGAACGATGCAGGTACAGTCTTCAGCACTTCGTCTTCGACCCACTGTGGGGCTGTGGGTGGTACCCCTGGTAATGGCGGCTGTTGGAGCGGTGCTGAGGTCGGCGGTGTGTCGCGCGGTGGCGGTGGTGCCGGGGTAGAGAGGGTTTTGTATTGGTCCACGAACGTCATGTACCGTTGAAGCGTCTCATTGTACCGTTTCTCACTGTCGCTTAACCCGGGTCTTTGTAAGATCTGTTGCATCTCTTCATCGAGGGTGTTTATGGCCTTCATCGTAGGTGGAACAGGGTAGAGCGATTGGAGGCTTTGAAGCAGCCGTGGTTCGACGAGGACCATTTTTTTCGTGTGGTTCATTGTCGGCTGAAGAGTCCACCCAATACTGGACCCAACACGGAAGCGGCCAACGGTTCTAAGATGGCCCCGAGAAAGTCGCCTTTCTGTAACACCTTTTTCTTTTGTGTTTGAAAGACTCGCTTCTGGACTAGGGTTCGGAGACCTGTCTTATGCTTGGCCAACGGAGTCAGTGGTACGTTGCCTTTTAACAGGTTATACCCGATCTCGCACAGACAGCGTATCAGTTCCGGGTCCGCGCCGCGTGCAATGGTTCGAACCAACTCGGGTGGGGCCGTCTTCAATACACGAAGCGTCGGAGCGTGCTTCCGTACTCGCACAGACATCATGAACAACTAATGCTAGAACCCACAACTCTGCCCTTTTTATCTACCTACCTCCTGAATGTTGAACAGAGACAAAGTCAACCATGATGTATTAATTCTTTTATCATCCCCATCATCAAACGCACACCCCAGCTGGGGGAGCCACTGTGGGTGTGTTTACATTATTTTTGCATGTACACGTGGTGGGTCTCTCCGGGAAAGATTCCGGTCCGTAGTCGAAGATGATCGGGGGTGGCTTGCTTGAGGTCGAAGATCATATACCCGAGCTGAGGGATTGTCGCATCTTTAAAGGCTTCCAACGCAAACGATGTGCGGCCGAGATACATCTGTCTCGCCAGGTGCAGCAGTTGAGTGGTATCTCTCGGATTTTTTAAGACCACCAGATAGTGGGCATTTAAGCTGATGTTCCGATGTTCTTTGTTTTTACTGAACAGATTCTGCACAATGTAGATGATGCTGAGCCGTCGATGATGGCTGCCTTTAGTAAAGAGTTGGCGGGGCATCCGTCTCCGCCATGAGATCATCCAGAATCACCAAGGTGTCCGGTTCCAAATCGGCCAGGTTGGGTAGGCCTTCCACGAACGTGATGTGGGGCATTGCTGCATACGCTGCCTGCCATTCTCCGTAACACCACACGACTCGGGCAATCGATGAGGTGATCATGCTGTTGGAGTGTTGAAGGAGCTTCTGGACGAAGTATGTTTTGCCGAAACCCGTCGGTCCTACGATGACGCAAGTGAAGGGATGTTGCCACCGGGGATCCATGGTTGAAGGAGTATCCGCCGTCGTGGTAACCCGCTCTTGTAAATTTGGTACGAGTGAACTGGGGTGGTGGGTACAACGTCGGTCGCGGTTGTCGATGGACGTTCACCGTGAGTGATGAAATCCGGTGGGTTTTCAGACGTAGTGGATGTACTTGGTGTAGCGCTCGATGTGGACTGTATACTTGGTGCGGAACTCGATGTGGCTGGTACACGTGGTGTGATGGTGGTGGTGACTGGACTCGTTTCGATCAAGGGGTTGACTGGTGTGGAGAAGATCTGTAGACTGGTTTGACTGCCACTCACAGCTGGAGTTCTAGGTTGGTTAAGTAGAGTGCTGAGATAGGCTACGTCGTAAAACACACCTCCGTACAATACACTCAGCAGGGTTAGCAATATCACCACAAAGCCCACTTGCGCTTTGTTCAGAGGCAGCTGCTGTTTGTCCATAGCACCGTGTTCATGGCCGAACGTGGAATGAAGGACGACGGTAGTTGTGTCTGGCTTTATAGTCGTTTCACCTGGTTGGCCGCGACCCAGGAATTGAAGGAACTGGGCCAACCTTGCCATTTGACGAAATGAAACAGTTTGCCACGTCGACGTTCCGTTTTCAAAATCTGCTCTACCGTTTAGTAGTCTTGCTTTGTTTTTACGACAGGCTGTAATTCCGTCTCGTAAAACGTCCCTAGCAACGGTTCCCCTTGAAGATCTTCCAGTTCATAGACTCGCTGCTGTCGGGGTAGGCGCCGTTTAATCAGGAATTGCTCATCGCTCCAGTTGGGCAAGTAACTTTTCTCAAATTGACCTTTGATTTTACTGACCCGTACAGGGTCCCCGGACTTGAACACCTCCTTCGGCGTTCGCTGCGATTGCCTGGGGTACAAGACACGCCGGACTTGGGCTTCATTGCGTTGGGTCACGGTGATGGGGGCTCTCTCGATACTCCGGTGATAGGCACGATTGTAACCGCTCACAAGTTTCGGGAGAGCATCGATGTACCGCCTTATATTCTTATAGGTGAAATATTTATACATGCGGTCTTTGAATGTCCTGTTGAACCTTTCCACAACGGACGCCTTGGTCTCGTTGTACGTATGGAAGAAAAACACCTTCTGGTCTTTCATAAACTGTTGGAACGGTCTGTTGAGGAATTCCGTGCCTTCGTCGGTTTGCAAATACAAGGGTTTGCGCCCGGTCTTGAAGATATCCTTGAACGCCGCTATGAGATTCGCCCCCGTTTTCGTCCGGATGGGTACCACCCGCGCATACTTCGACAGGATATCGATGCACGTCGAGATATACCGATTCCCATCGTTGTGTTTGACAAAGGCACTCATATCGACCAAATCCGCTTGCCACTGGGCATCTATATCTCCCACGATGACCCGGTTCCATAGCAAATGGCGACGGACAAATCGATGTAAGGTATAGGCGTCTTGTTTTTTTAACCAATCACGGACTTGGGCACGTTGTATCCCCTGGGGTTTGGCCGCTCGATAGAGAGCCGACAATGCACTATAGGCCGTCGGACTGTCGGGACTGTAGTATAAGTTATCCAACACCTCCCAACTCTTCATGGTGACAAATGATGATGGACCCTGGCTCTATCGTTTATTTATAACGGGTATTTCTTGAGCCGGAGTTTGTTTCTGATTTTCTTGTTTGGCTTCTGCCACCATATTGTGCATGGTAAATGACCAGTCCAACTCGTCTGATGACCGCTCTTCCTCCGTAAGCACTTGATCCACATCTGCCACAGCACCTTCCAATGCAGATCATAGAACAGGGTGAAGGGTAAAATGCACTGTACCCCCATAGGGATAAAAAGTTTATGACGTGAGATCAAAGGATCGGGTGGTCATGTTACTGGGCTGAGTCTAGCCGGATAATCAATGGCATCGTCGTCTGCCTCCGCTTTATTGCTAGGTTTGGTAATTTGTTCATTGGGTTCTGCCGTCGCTTCATTCAGGGCTTGAGCCCACCCCAACTGAACAGCTGACCGCTCGTCCGGTGTAAACAGCTGGCCCACAATAGGCACCACTTTCTCCAAGGCTGTCCACAGATCGAGGTATAGGGTGAAGCCTCGCGTAGGGTCTTGGTAACGGCCCAGGCGTTGGGAGAAGGGTCCACGGTGTACGTAAATGGCATTGTCTATGTTTCCATCGAGCTCACCGCTCAACACCCGTTTAAATTTGGACCAGTCGTCACAGTGTAGCGTTACAAGCGTCTAGTCCGTCATTCATAATCCAGCCGTCGTCCATTAGAGAATATCCGCGTCCATAATCCAAAGACCTATTCCATATTCCATATAACAACAGTATTAGCACCAAATTCAAAAAGACAATCATTGCATACATAAACATTGGCTTGTTTCCTGCAAGAGAGAAGCGGTCAACAGTTTTCAATGATGCCGGCAAGACATCATGATGTTTCAAAAATATCAAATCCGTATCACTGATCAGTATTCTTAATCCATAATATTCGTTGTAAAGTCGTCACCTAAAGAATGATGTATCTCAGTCACGCTTTGATTGTGATTGTTCATATGAGTACCATGAGGATCTTGAAGTACATGGGTTCATACGGCCCCTAGCCCCGGGTTAAGCGGAATTAGACATAGATCTTGCACGCTACGTTCGTATTTTGCTATCAGCATGCGATATGTATCGCCAAATTTGAGAAACTTTGAGTGGAGGCGCTTGGTGGAATAGCCCTGTTTTATAAGTTTCTGCAACAATGTTTTGTGACGTTTATTAAAATCATCACATTTAACACAGGATCTAGCAAATGCTACTAAGCGAGATATGTATACGCCATATGCAGGTCCCACTGGAATATTACTATCCAGAAAGGGATAGTTTATGATGTCGAAATTGTAATCATCTCTTTTGTCATAAAGTCGACGAGAGATAATGCCCGCTTCATTTTTATAGAGATATAGATCTAAATATGATGTGCCTGTACGGCTATCTGTAGTTTCCTTCAAATCCAGTGAAGGTGGATATATATCCTTCACTGCGTCATTTATATAGTGATTATCCACAGCGAGAAGATCGTCTATATAGTGTTTGGTGAATGAGAAGTAACGGGTTTTGAATGGATCGGTTTTTGAAAGCGCCTGCATATAGTCATATTCATAAGAGAACAGATACAGGTCGGCCAACAGGGGTGCACAATTAGTACCCATTGGAATACCTATATGCTGCTGATATATTGTGTTGCCAAATTTCACATAGATATTTTTAATGAGAAATTCAATCAACTCTATAAACAAAGAAACATCCCATGAATGATATCTCTTGTATGTAGTCGAGCTAAAGAATGCTTTATGGCTTCCGACATTAATATATCTACGATCAGTTTTCTTGAACACAGATACTATTAATGAACTTAAACGGTCAATAAGGTCCTGATGAGAGATTGTAGTATAGAGAGTCGAGAAATCCCATGTGGATACATGTCTGTACGGTATGTGACCTTTAGCATCAAGTTCATCCGTAAGACATTTTGAGTTTTTCAATATCCACATACATTCAACGCCAGAGTTCTTAGAAATAGTGGCGCAATACCTTTCCCAAAATGCTTTTACCTCCTGAAGGGCCCTCGTTAATAGGGTTGAAAGAAGTTTGGTGGTGCAGCTTCTAGAATCAGCTATGAATCTAGCTTTGTATGGTGATTTATGCATTTTGGGAGTCCAGTATATTTTTGGTATGTCGTTATGATTGGTTGGAAGACAAATACCTCTATCCCTGAGAAACTTTTTGTGATTGTTAAATAAATCTTCCAGAGTAAATGCAGTTTGGGAGAAAGTAGACGTATTTGATGAAGATATGTCTACACTCAATTCTTTAACCAGCACCTGGTAATAGTAATATTTATATATGAATATTATATTATTCGGAGCTTTGTCTGCTGGGACTATGACGAATTTACTCTGGAGATTTGCTAGAACTTCTTGTGAATTGAGGTTTCTCACTACTTGTTTTGCTTGGGGAAGAGTACTTCTGTCAATATGGCGGATTGTTTCAACGACCTTGCTCTTGGTGAGGTCCAGCCAATCAGCGAGTACTGTAGGTTCAACTTTTTTTCGCTTAGACCAATCAATAACGTACTGTTCTAATGCAGACAGGACTATCTTCTGGTCGGCCTTCAGATTTATTCTTCTTGGCTCTCTATATTTAGATCCTTTCATCAAGAGTAATTTCAGATCCTTATCACTCACCACATCAAGGTCACCAGTCACAATATGTTTGCATGGTGTATAGATAAAGTTCGATAATTCACAATCACAACTATAGCCTCCTGACGTGTATAAGTTCCAGTCAAAGTCCTTGACAGCATTGGAGTAATTGAATATTTTGGTGGCTATAGATTTAGTATACTTATATGAAATGCAAGGCGGTTCTGTGAACTTGAAATAGTTTGGTACAGCGTTGCGTACCTCTGGATCATTCAGGATTCGAGGTAAATTAATGATGTCCAGTCCTTTATCTAAGTAGTTGAGTTTCAAGAAAAGCCGATCTTGAGATGTTTCGATTATGTTCACTGGACGATACAACCGAAAATACGCTATATCTTGACATAATTTACTGATTTTTGATGGTATTATATTTCCTGAAGACGCAGATTGTTGTATATCTCTGGCTATTTGATTTAAAGCTCTCAGAGGTAACGCATACAGAACTGTACGTAAGCTATGTATACTATTGGGTGCGTTAGTTAAACCCACTAAGTAATTTAAAGTGATATGATCGTGAATCATCGAACTATTAAACTTTCGCCAACCGTATTCGATACGATCTCAGTGCGTGACCAGCAAACATCTCCACGGCCTTCAACGATGATGACTTTATCCTCATAGACGTGTAACCCCGCCTGGGGTGTAAGGGGAAGGATGGCTCGTAGGACTGGTGACATGGTTGACCCACTGACGAACGGTGAATGACACACTCTGACTGTTTCGTATTTATGGTCAGGTCCCTCGGTGACATGGTTGACCCAATGACGAACGGCGAGTGACGCACACTGTGATTGACCCTCTTATATATCGGTTGCACATAGGTGCATCTTTGGAGGCTCTGAAGAGTCGTTCTTTTTCTGCCGTTGTCATTGCCACAGCGTCATGGTCAATAGGGCAAAGACCATTGTGAGTCCAACGAGCCGTCGCTGGTTCCGGTGTGAGCGCTCGTGATCCATAGCCCGGGCATCAAGGATGGCTGTCATAGTCCAGTAGTATTGAGTGATAGCACACCTCTCCATCGAGTCCACTCTGTCGAGGACCGCTTCTGTGAACTCTTTCAGGATCTGGCGTCGCCCCTCGTTGTCGACGCCATCTGCAAACATGGACCGAACCACTGCTCGGTAACCCGTGAGTGAATTAACCACGGTCGCATGCTGTAAAATGCGAGCCGTATAGGAATGGGTGTCGGTCATGGCTCTGCAACCGTAGGAATGGGGGTGTGGGATCCAGAGGGACGTGTTTTATAGACTGAGGAACGACGGGGAAAAACCACTGGGAAACCCGGATGTTGACAAGGTCCCGGATGTAAAATCCACTGCTCCCAACACACCCACACACACGCACACACACACACGCGCGCGCTCGCAATGCGGCTCAGTCGTACACCAGTACATCTCGGTCATCGAGTTCGAGGTAGATGAACTGAGCGTGCTAAAAATAGATCACCAGCAAGCGTGCTATAAAAGGGAAGTAGCCTGGCCGTTTCATCCGACACTCTGTCAACCACCAAGATGTTCACTTGCACAACTTGCCAGAAGCAGTTTACTCGTCTAGATAATTTACGACGCCACGAGGCCTCCACCCACAACGATGCACGGTATACTTGTATAACCTGCGCACCGTCATTCAATCGGGAGGATCATTTACTGCGCCACGAACGCTCATTCCACGAGGGCGCGACGGAACAATGTAACGATTGTGGTCAACTCTTCAAACGACCCAGTCAGTTAAGACAGCACCAACGTTTGATTCATACCCCGTCTCTACGGTTTGGGCGACAACTTCCCACTAAAGAGGCACCCAGGAGGGTCAGACCCAGTGAAGATGAGCCCGGGGAGACGAATGCCACTGGTGATGCGATCACAGAGAGCCCGCCTATACCCACAGTTCAGAAGAGCCTAGATATCCAGTCAGTCCCTAGCATTACTGTTGCCAGTCATACGCCTGACGACATCGAACATTTTCTGGAAGATGCAGTGGATGTTCCTAGCGATCTGTTACAGGACGCCCATCCAGTGAGTGACATCCTATCGGCGCCAATGGCCCATGATACGGCACGTTTTCCACCGTGATCGCCCTATTCCAGATATCTACAATTTCCCACTGACCGACCTCACCCTTCTACGCAGCTACGTGGAAGCCATCTTCAATGACCAAGCTACGGTCTTCAAATTGAATGTCGCTTTCGGGTACATCTTACGTCACAAAGAGACGGACCAGTTACGGTATTATTATGCCAGTAATAACAGCCATGTGTTTGACCAGCCGTTCACCATCACTAACCGGGCGTCGCTAGAGACGATGCTGGAGAAACTGGACACCGTGGATCCCTTGAGATGGGCACAACGTCAACGCCCCAACACACAATGGGTCGTAGAGAGGGTGACCAATGTCAAATTTTTCTTTACCAAGCTGACCGACCAACCCCACCGGCTGAATGCGTCACCCTTGCACTGATGAATACCATAACATGCCGTATATACTCTCTATGTCTACATGCTGATCGTTGACTCGAGCTCAGTAAACACTTGTACCTAATGTGACGGTGCGTTAAATAGTAAAATATGGTGTTTGATATTTCAATTTGTTTTGCTGTGAACATACTAAACATACCCAGAGCGGCTCTCCCAGCCTGGGTATGATGTAACATTGGGGATAATAAACTGTATAAACATTGCTGAACTTGTTGTTATTCACGACAACCGCTATCCGCTATACTTGGATGAAATATATATCCCGATGTGATATAGCACACTTCCGAAACTTCCCTTTAACCCGCGCGCGCGCGCGTGCGACCGGATAACCCGCGCGCTGCAGCCGGGCCGGGCCGGGGAAAACCCGGATGGAAATCCGGATCATACGTCTAAGGTCTTGGAACTCTTCTGTGTTCGGAGGTAGTTTTATTGGTCATTCTGAAAACCGGAAGTGACGTCACACAATTTTCAAGCTTCGGAAACTGAATTTTCAGGCTTCGTAAATTCGAAATTTCAATACCCGGTTGTCGGGAAATCATTTGATAAAACTCAAATGTACACCATGGTCGCGGTAGCAAATGTGAATCTGTCGGCAGCAACAACAACGTCAAATGTAAACTCAGGGTTCTGCCCACGCTGGACGGGAGCGCCCGGGACTAATTCCAGCCGCCCGGCACTAAAGCAAAAAAATGATGCGCCCAGCACTCGAAAATGTTAGTAACTTTATTGGTACTTGCAAAAATATGTCGGCATTATACGTTTCCAGGTAGCTCCGCCATGTTTTCCCTGGTCCACGCCACGCTTCTCAACATCTGCCGTAAATTGTTCGAAATATTCGGGAACCCTCGTGATCATACTGGTCGCTGTTAGCCGGTGGTATTGCGGAAGGCTACCGAAATCCCAGAATCTCGCGTCAGGCGAGCTGTTTATGCCACGATGCATGATGGAAGCAAATCATTTGATCGGAGAATGGAGGTTGTTATTTCGTCTGCTACGAAGTTTTTGCGAACCACGAATATCACGTGGCATGTATTTTATAAATCATTGTCATGAAGCACCAAGCAACTTTGAAAAACTTCTTCTCGCAGAAGCGCCAGAGGTCCAATGAAGGTAAATCTTTTGCTGGCGTTCGGTTGTTGTTGTTCTAAAACGCCAGCTTCCAAAATATATTTTAATTATGTCACACACGTGTGCACTCGCTCGTACGTAATCCATCTATTACATCTACTATGAGATATAATATGGCTAGTAGCTAATCTGAAGTTAACAGTACGCGTACACTTGAATCCAGTATTAAAATTGAGATTCCTGAGTAATGCATTTTTAGCCTAAATGACCATACATTGTAACAGTTGACACACATTCCGATGGTATCCGTTTTCACTCGTCTGCTGGCCTTGGAATTCCATTGAGATTGGAGGCATATTATACTGCACGTTTTATATATCCAGCCTAAACAACATTGCATAATTTGTTCAGTTCAGTCATTAGTTTCTAACTCAAAACGAAAAAAAAAATTATGAATTTATTAAGAGAAAAATTACTAAATTTAAAACACAACAATGATTTTATTATCGGTTATTACTAAGAAATCGATTATAAAATCATTGTTATGTTTTAAATTTAGTAATTTATAACCAGTTGTTTATTTTTTTGTGTGTGTGCTTTATTGTTCATTGATTATTTTTATGTACTCGTCAGATGAGGCATCTTGAAGTTGAATGCCAAATAAATACATCCATAGAGAATGGCTCTCTGGTGATGCCTGATTTGATTCTTGTATTCTAACAAATCTCTGATCTTGACCTTTCTCACTTCAAATTTGTGTATCTTTTCCAGTTTCCTGTCTTCTTTAGGACTAGAAACATTTGCTTCTCAACTGCTCTGACAGAGCACCATTCCCTATCCTAATTTCAAAAATTCGCCTAAGGCCGAGAGTGGGGGGAGGGGGTATCTGCGACGACATAGCCGGTTGCTTGCACGCGTTTTTGAAGTGTGTCGGGGTTTTTTCCTTCTTTATTTTGTTAACAACATTCTATCAAAACAATATCATCATCAAGACTCCTATTATTTGTGTAATCCAATACAATCATCGTGCAACTATTTTATAAACCAGTATGATTTTGTTTTTCATCGTTTCTTCTGACAACAAACTGATGGAAATGAGTAAACGCAATCAGCGACACAAAATGATTTTAATTACACAAAAGGTTAAAAATACATGAATTGGTAACAGTAGACAAGGTTCATAGAAGGTAGCATTTACCCTGGTTTGTAAAAAAAATATATATTCAACTTTGGGGGAAAAATGACCCTGGTTTATAAAAAATTTATATACTCAACTTTAGGGAGAAAAAATGCCGATAAATTTTATTTTAACTCCATTTGCCTGTAAAAAAGACTCAATTTTCCGGATTTCGGTTCGTAAAATTTGGACTTCTATGAATCCCTGTTGATAGGAGTTTTCCCCTATTTTAGGGGTAAAGTCCGTGTTCCACTTTTTATATTTTCGGGACAAATCCTCATTTTACATGCACCCACCCATAACTTGATAGGCAGACCCCGATAAGCCCGGGGACCGATATTAGCCCTTTGGGATAGGGTTGATAGGGGTTTTCCTCTATTGTAGGGGTAAAGTCCGTGTTCCGCATTTTATATTTTCGGGACAAATCCTAAATTGACATACACCCACTCCCCCACCCTACCTCTCTCAGCAGGTGCCGATAAGCCAGGGACCGATATTCGTCCTTTGGAATAGGGTTGATAGGAGTTTTCCCCTATTGTAGGGGTAAAGTCCGTGTTCCGCTTTTTATATTTTGAATGGCCCTGGAGGAGCGCTTCACTTTGACACCTCACTCGACCCAATCGGTCCGCATGGGGCCCCTATCGCCCCTGAAGATTGCCGAACATTCTCACGAAAACCCACGTATTTGGGACTACTTTCTGTCCGCGGAGGCAGACCGCATCACCGCGAAGGAATACATCCCCAAAGTCACGCCCGATTCACGCAGACCGGAAGTGACGTCATACTTGTGCAGAACACTCTTGCGCACACCTCCCCAGGCCTCCCCAAAGTGACGTCATACCTGCGCAAAAACACCTGCGCACTCGTCCAACTTAACTGTAAATGCCCTTTGTATACTACTGTCACTGATATGAAAATCAAGAAATTTTTTAATCTCTCGTGTCCGGTCTGTATCTATGACAGTTTTCTATCCACAGTTGTGAGTGCATACTCTAGATTGTCGCTAACCAAATTTAGGTCAGGGTTACCTTGGCCTAAAAACAGGAGATCATTGATCACTGAACGTTTTCTGTCTACAGTTCCAATTTTTCGTGAGTCGATACTCTTAAGGGGGACGTCGTGTTGCATACCAAATGTAGGTCGTGGTCAGAGGTCAAAGTTCACTATGGCTTAAAAATGAGGAAAGTATTGAAAATTGCTTATATTTCTTGAGTGGATTCTGTAGGTGGGGGAAGTATGTCGCACTCCAAAATTTAGGTCAAGGTCAAATGTCACTGTGACCCCAAAATCAAGAAATCATTAAAAATATTATTTGTTTTTTTTTATGTCTGCAGATACATTATGGGGACACGATGTGTCACGTACCAAAATGTAGCCAAGGTCGGAGTTTTCCCCATTTTTGGTACATATATGAAACAGCCACATTCACTTAAATTGAGAAAAAAAAAACCCTCATTTACTATTTTAATTGATATACTTTATCTGTATTTTAACTGAAGAACAAAGGTTTACTTCATCGGGTTTTTTTTTTTCTTCTTTCATGAAACATTTTCTCACCTGAAAGGAATCTATTTGAAAGAAAATTAATACTTTCTCTGGTTTGATCATTGTCGATTTCAGTATGGCATATGAGCTCTCTACTCTTGTTTCAAGGTCACCCAGTTACCAAGTGCTAAGCTCATTTTAGTTTATCATTGAATATAGGATGCCATAAGTGTTCTCTGGATTGCTAGCTACCAATTAAGACCAAGGCCATTAAACAATCTTGGCATTTGGATCAGTGTAATTCCAGATGTACGGGCGTATATTGAAGTCCCTAATCTTTGGCTCTTGATATTTACTCAAATGGAAAACGGATATCGATTAAAATTTCACGGTTAAGGTTGACGGTTTGCGAATAGTGACATCTATTTCTGTTCAGAAAATGGTCATAGATCGGTATCTACCGTTAAGACCATTTCCATTCTATGAAATACATTAGAAAATTTGTACAAGTACCGTCTACCGTTTTCATTCGCCCGAACGAAAACCCTTTTTATAACGGGAGAGTATCTTGCCAAAGCCAGCGTATACGACGTCGGAAAAAAGACTCGTATTTGATCTTGACTAGCTCGGCTTTAACATGCAAGGCAGCGGTATTGGCGATATTCAGCATCAATATCGCGCTTCTCAGCTCCGATGTTAGATGTATCATGGATGAACTAAACAAGCTGTATGCTTAACCTGGAATGGATAGGTTAAAGGAGGAGTCTGAAGTAGTATATAAAGGACCGATTCCCGAGTACTGAGACTGAGGTGGTGGAGGTCACGTTGAGGTGACGTCACATATGACCATCCGTGGTTCACCATCCGTGGTTCACATGGGTCGTGTGATGTGTCGGTTTGAAGCGCTCGTGGGTTAGAGTCCCACGCCTCATTTTTCTTACTACTGCCAAGCTGCGCATAAGTAGATTGATGGCACTTCCAATACACATCACCCCAATCGGACTCTAACCCACGAGCGCTTGAAACTGATACCTCACTCGAACCAGATTGACGGCACTTCCACGACACACGAGTTCAGTCAGGCTCTTCCCACAAGTGCTTCAATGTGACACCTAATACGACCCATTTGAAACACGGATGGCCCACCTCCGGCTCAAAACCGTGATCGTTAACGATAAGTGACCATTGACCTCCCGGAAGTGACATTATCCGTGACGTCACCTTCACGTGACCTCCGAAGTCTCGGCTTCAATACTCTGGAGTTGGTCTTTATTCACTACTGAGAAGGAGTGGGGCAAATTACCCGGAACTTGATAGTCTCAATTTTGTCCAGAGTTGACAATGGAAAACGAATTGAGGGTATGATGCCGATTCATTCGCAGCGTGAACTTTATCACGAAAGTTTTCTAAAAATTATTGGATATTGATTCCATATTTTTGTGTCAAGAGAAAATCTTATCAATAAATGACAAAAAACAAATAGGTCAGAAATTACATTTCGATGAATCATCAATTCTTTTTATTCAGCTGCTCATGACATCGTAATTTTTTCTAGGTTGATACTTGAGTATATATTGTTCAAGAAAATATATGCTTTCCTAGTTTCGGGATTGAAAATAAAATTTAGCTTTTTTTATCGTCACAGACATGAGTTTTCCCCATGTAAACATCACATATCCTTTCAAACATTTTATGGTGTATTTCCGGCAAGTACTGAAAACCAAATAATGAAATAATGCGATTATAAAATGTATTGCCATGAAGAAAGAATTGAAAAGAAAATAGTAAAACGATGGTGAATTAAACTTACCTTAACCTAATTCACAAGTTATTGATTAACACGAGCAGAATACTAAAAATACAAATATGAGAATGTGACACGAATCCATATGACAGTTTCAGTGTGATTGCTGCCCAGAATATGCAAAAAATAAATAAGCAAAAGTTGACAAAAATAATCCTATAGAACTTGCAATAACCTGATAATGCACGCGTTTATGAGTGAGCTTTGCGGAATGAACGCTGTGTTAGAACCGCTTCAGGCTGCGTTGCGCGATTTTAAAATACTTGCGCAATCTTGAAATTTTAGAAAGGTAAAGTGCAATTTTAAATTCGCGCAGAGTAGTATATAAAACTGAAATTCCTTAGTATTTATGCAAATGAGATGACGTCATCGATGACGTCACAGAGCTCTCGTCCAATCAGAAGCCGTCAAAGGTCAAATCCGTCACAGACCTCTCGTCCAATCAGAAGCCGTCCAATGTCCGGCAATCTCCGGTAATGTCCGGCAATCTCCGGCAATGTCCGGGCCTCTTCACGTGATCAAGGCATGACTGACCTGTTCTGTATTGCATCAGCATTGGCTGGGTGCCAAGCTTTGACCACTATAGGTCTGGCAACCTTTGACCTTTGTATTCCTCCGCGGTGATGCGGTCATGTCTGGCGGTGATGCGGTCGCGGAAGAAAGCTTCCGCGGAGAAAAAGTAGTCCCTAGACTTGAAATACGCTGCAAGGTCCGATTGGGTCGAGTGAGGTATCAAAGTGAAGCATTCGTGAAGGGGCATCTGATGGGCTTGGTGTGGGGTTGAGATATCGGCATTCTGCGCATGCGCGGTGGCCAAAGGGTATGAAAATAGACGCTTTGGAGCTAGGGGAGCCACTAATGGTCCAATGGGGTCATATGAGATATCAATGTGAAGCCTATGTGAGGGGGCATATGACTGGACTAGTGGCTCGAGCGTTGTTACCATTCTACGCATGCGCAGACAGGGAATTGTGGGAAAAGGGTATGGAAATAGACGTTTTGGAGCTAGGGGAGCCCCTAATGGGCCGATGGAGTTGTATGAGGTATCAATGGAAGCCTATGTGAAGGGGCATCTGATGGGCTGGGTGTGAGATTGAGATATCGGCATTCTGTGCATGCGCGGTGGCCAAAGGGTATGAAAATAGACGTTTTGGAGCTAGGGGAGCCGTTAATGGGCTAATGGAGTTGTATGAGGTATCCATGTGAAGCATTCGTGAAGGGGCATATGACTGGACTAGTGGCTCGAGCGTTGTCACCATTCTACGCATGCGCAGACAGGGAATTGTGGGAAAAGGGTATGGAAATAGACGTTTTGGACGTATTCTTGTCCAATCAGAAGTCGCCATTTCAGCAAGTTCCATCTTCGGCCATGTTCGCTCTGAACCGTTTATTCTAATCATCGTCGGACAGGCCTGGATATTCTTCGGGCAGCATGTCCTGAAACAGTTGTTTGCGCATTCTGATCGCATTTTCCAGGGCCTCGGTGGGTGGTAGCCCCATAGCCTCTTCCAAGTGACGCTTGGTCTTCATGATGGACCTGTGCGTGGGGTCGCCTTTCATTTCAAGCGGTAGTAAGGTATACTGTTCATAGATCGCCATGGCTGTTTTCCTGATGCGGGGGCGCATTTGGGTGTACGTCTGTTGTAAATTATCCTCTCCGGCGTCCTCGATCGCTGCAGCGTAAGTATTGATAGCTGCTGTCACAATACCATCCCAGAAGGTAAGTTCTGCCTCACTTTCCACGGACGTATGCTGACTATCTGAGGTCAAGCTCTCCGTATCACTAGATAGACTCTCAGCAATCTCTGTTTCGGTATCATTCGATACACTCTCAGCAGTTTCTGTATCAGCATCCCCCTCAACGGACTCCTCGGAGTCTTCAATCCCATGTTTGTTTTTCTGGTGTCGCATCATATCGTAATGTCTGGTGAACGTGCGTTCGCACTCAGAGCAAGTATAAGCCATGTTGACGGTTGAACGTCGACTGTGCGTGTTTTTGGAAATACGCTCGCTTTTATAGACAGTAACGCCCATCAACGCTTAGCTTAACGCTTCAACGCCCTGGTGAATTAGCTCAGAAGCTCTGATTTCCATGGAATTGACACCAATTCATCGAAATGCAGCGACGCCCCTCAACGCTCGTCGTTACGCCTTAACGCCCGTCTCAACGCCTTAACACACTTTCTTAACGCTTTAACGTCGTTTAATGATGCCTTCAAACAAATGTTGCTTTTGTGCTATTGCCCTGACATACGCCGCTTTCCAGTTCATGCCCAAGGTTTTCAACATCGACGCTGTTCTTTCGATTTCCATATGGACTGGGTCCTTGTCCAACAATTTCATATGGGTCACGAGGTCGACATACTGCTGACGTAAAGCCCGTCGTAGTCTGGGTGCCAATCTGTTATGGGCTAAAATTGCGGCTTCTGTTTTCGAATATCCTTTGTGTTGAAACTTGTTTTCTGTGGCCCTCAACGTCTCGCCCATCTCGGCGTCCATACTTTCTTTGAACAAATCCTTCCATAGCCTCGAGTTCACGTTATGTTCATTCCCTTGTACGGGTACGGGTTGGGCCTTCACGGTTGGGTGATATTCCGGGACTGATGGTATGAAGCGGACCCGCTGTATGGGGGTGGGTTGCTGCTGCTGCTCTGCCAGGAGTGGACTCAGCGGATGGTGTAGGGGTATATGACGTTGCGGTGATTCCTCGCCGGGTAACAGGTGGATCGTCAGCCGACGATCTTCGGGGGTATGAGCTTTTAAATCTACGAACAGGTAGCCGTACGGACGGCTTGTCGCCCCTTGAAACGCCTGCATGAAATGGTCGATGTGCTGAGGATAAATTCGACTACCAAACACACGGATTTGTGCTCTGTCAATGGGATTGGAGAACAACACAAAGTATTGGCAGTTCAAGGCAATATCTCTGGACGCCTTCCCTTGAGGAAAGAGATTCTGGGTCAAATAGATGACGGACAGATTCCGATGATGGGATCCTTTAGTAAACAAGTCGGCGACGTGTGAATTGTCCTTGGCCGCACTCATCAGATCATCTAGCACTACCACGTTGGTCTGCTCGGGGTCAAAGTAATACGGTTCGTTTATGTCGTGGGGAATCCCTGGGACGAAGCTCACATTCTGTAACCTTGTAGTTTCGTAGGCGGGCTGCCATTGGCTATAACACCAAACAACACGTGTCGGAACTGGGGTTGCCACACCTCCCTCTAAGAACTTCATCACCCAGGACGTCTTTCAACATGCCGTAGGGCCGTACACCGTCATCGTATAGGGATGCTCTACTGCTCTTGTTGGACCTATAGCGGGACTCGGCTGTGTCTCTTGGTTGTGTTTGCGTTGAATGTGCCTGAGCATACTATCGCGACGAGAGAAGGTTCTTTGACAGAACGTACACGTACATGACATGTTCATCAGTCGACCAATACATATGGACTGATGATGGACATATGTTCCTTCCTATATTTAAAGACTCTACCACCACCACACACACCACCACCAACTCCACCAACACCGTCGCCACACACCACCAACGCCACCACCAACGGCACCAACGCCACCACCAACGCCACCAACGCCACTACCGGGCGTTGACGGGCGTCAACGCCCGGTGGTGGTGATGGTGGTAGCCCCCGTGTGGCAGAGCTCTTGGATCGGAGCTCTCGGAGCTCAAAGCTTGCGGAGCTCAGAGCTCGGAAATGACGTCATCGCAGGCATGCGCAGCGTATGTATGTGTGTGTGTATGTATGCCTCTGTGTGTGTGTATGTGTGTGCTTGCGTTGAATGTGCCTGAGCATACTATCGCGACGAGAGACCTTTGACCCCGGCGCGCGCGGTGTAAAGATTTCCACGGTGGAAACCTTTGCGCGCCGGGGTCAAAGGTCTCTCGTCGCGATAGTATGCTCAGGCACATTCAACGCAAACACAACCAAGAGACACAGCCGAGTCCCGCTATAGGTCCAACAAGAGCAGTAGAGCATCCCTATACGGTGACGGTGAGCGGCCCTACGGCATGTGGAAAGACGTCCTGGGTGATGAAGTTCTTAGAGGGAGGTGTGGCAACCCCAGCTCCGACACGTGTTGTTTGGTGTTATAGCCAATGGCAGACCGCCTACGAAACTTCAAGGTTACAGAATGTGAGCTTCGTCCCAGGGATTCCCTACGACATAAACAAACCATATTACTTTGACCCCGAGCAGACCAACGTGGTAGTGCTAGATGATCTGATGAGTGCGGCCAAGGACAATTCACACGTCGCCGACTTGTTTACTAAAGGATCCCATCATCGGAATCTGTACGTCATCTATTTGACCCAGAATCTCTTTCCTCAAGGGAAGGCGTCCAGAGATATTGCCTTGAACTGCCAATACTTTGTATTGTTCTCCAATCCCATTGACAGAGCACAAATCCGTGTGTTTGGTAGTCGAATTTATCCTCAGCACATCGACCATTTCATGCAGGCGTTTCAAGGGGCGACAAGCCGTCCGTACAGCTACCTGTCCGTAGATTTAAAAGCCCATACCCCCGAAGATCGTCGGCTGACGACCCACCTGTTACCCGGCGAGGAATCACCGCAACGTCATATACCCCTACACCATCCGCCGAGTCCACTCCTGGCAGAGCAGCAGCAGCAACCCACCCCCATACAGCGGGTCCGCTTCATACCATCAGTCCCGGAATATCACCCAACCGTGAAGGCCCAACCCGTACCCGTACAAGGGAATGAACATAACGTGAACTCGAGGCTATGGAAGGATTTGTTCAAAGAAAGTATGGACGCCGAGATGGGCGAGACGTTGAGGGCCACAGAAAACAAGTTTCAACACAAAGGATATTCGAAAAAAGAAGCCGCAATTTTAGCCCATAACAGATTGGCACCCAGACTACGACGGGCTTTACGTCAGCAGTATGTCGACCTCGTGACCCATATGAAATTGTTGGACAAGGACCCAGTCCATATGGAAATCGAAAGAACAGCGTCGATGTTGAAAACCTTGGGCATGAACTGGAAAGCGGCGTATGTCAGGGCAATAGCACAAAAGCAACATTTGTTTGAAGGCATCATTAAACGACGTTAAAGCGTTAAGAAAGTGTGTTAAGGCGTTGAGACGGGCGTTAAGGCGTAACGACGAGCGTTGAGGGGCGTCGCTGCATTTCGATGAATTGGTGTCAATTCCATGGAAATCAGAGCTTCTGAGCTAATTCACCAGGGCGTTGAAGCGTTAAGCTAAGCGTTGACGGGCGTTACTGTCTATAAAAGCGAGCGTATTTCCAAAAACACGCACAGTCGACGTTCAACCGTCAGCATGACTTATACTTGCTCTGAGTGCGAACGCACGTTCACCAGACATTACGATATGATGCGACACCAGAAAAACAAACATGGGATTGAAGACTCCGAGGAGTCCGTTGAGGGGGATGCTGATACAGAGACTGCTGAGAATGTATCGACTGATACCGAAACAGAGATTGCTGAGAGTCTATCTAGTGATACGGAGAGCTTGACCTCAGATAGTCAGCATACGTCCGTGGAAAGCGAGGCAGAACCTACCTTCTGGGATCGTATTGTGACAGCAGCTATCAATACTGACGCTGCAGCGATCGAGGACGCCGGAGAGGATAATTTACAACAAACGTACACCCAAATGCGCCCCCGCATCAGGAAAACAGCCATGGCGATCTATGAACAGTATACCTTACTACCGCTTGAAATGAAAGGCGACCCCACGCACAGGTCCATCATGAAGACCAAACGTCACTTGGAAGAGGCTATGGGGCTACCACCCACCGAGGCGCTGGAAAATGCGATCAGAATGCGCAAACAACTGTTTCAGGACATGCTGCCCGAAGAATATCCAGGCCTGTCCGACGATGATTAGAATAAACGGTTCAGAGCGAACATGGCCGAAGATGGAACTTGCTGAAATGGCGACTTCTGATTGGACAAGAATACATCTAACGGACAGGAACGAATATGATAGATGCAAATGTTGGCCTCTGATTGGGCAAGAGTTTTTTTGAGTTGTAAACATACCCAACGCGGCTCCCCCAGCGTGGGTATGATGTAACATTGGGGAAAATAAACTATATGAAAAAACTTCTTGTTGCTGTTGTTCTCTCATGTGTGATCCTTGCTATTGTTGTTGTTCTCTCTCTGGTCTATATCATGGCGTCAAGGCGTTATGTTAGAGCGTTAAGGCATAACTACAAGCGTTGACGGGCGTCACTGAATTTCGAAGAATTAGTGACAATTCCATGGAATATCTAGAAAATCAGAACTTCTGAGCTCTTTCACCAGGGCGTTGAAGCGTTAACCTTGGCGCTGGCGGGCGTTGCTACAATATGACACCTCATACGACGCATTCGGACCAAGGATGGTCCCTCTCTACACCAAATACCTTCCTTTCACTGCCCCAAAATGTCCACTTTGGCTACTACTCGTACTGATGACGTCACCAATGACGTCACAGATGACGTGAACATCCCTCAAATCAGGGTCTACACCCCAAGAGCTACAAAATGACACATCACACGACGCATTCGGACCAAGGATGATCCCTCTCTACACCAAATACCTTCCTTCACTGCCCCAAAATGGCCACTTTATTTACTACAACCACCTGCGCATGCGCAGATTGTCGCGACTTGCATTTAAAACCACGCCATTCTGACTCTAACCCACACAAGCTTCACTTTGACACCTTCCACGACCCATTCGGACCCATAGCGGTCCATCTCTACCCCAAACACACACCCACATACCCTCCCAAAATGCCTGCTTTCTATACTACGGGCCAGACTGCGCATGCCCAGAATATTGACAACGGACGAACTATTAGTCCAGTCGGATGCTCCTCCACGACAGCTTCAAAATAAGACCTCATACGACACCATAGGATCATTAGGGGCTCACCAAGACCCAAAAACGTCCACCCCGTATGGGCCTATACCCCATAGCCATGCAGTATAGGCCTATGGGCCTACCCAGACCTCCGTGACTTTTTCCAAAAATTTCACCGTTTCGTGCCTATCTTCCTATCATGTTTGTCTTGACGAGACTAAGAAAACAAATCCAAACAACCATACCGCAAATGTATAGAAGTAGGTTTCCCAGTGGGACAAACATTGGTCCTATACCCCCATACCCCATATAGGCATTTTCCCGTAATTTAGGATAAATTACAAGCGTCTAGTCCGTCATTCATAATCCAGCCGTCGGCCATTAGAAAATATCCGCGTCCATAATCCAAAGACCTATTCCATTTTCCACATAACAGTATTAGCACCAAATTCAAAAGGGCAATCATAGTATACATAAACCTAGGCTTGTTTCCTGCAAGAGAGAAGCCGTCAACAGTTTTCAATGATGCCGGCAAGACATCATAATGTTCCAAAAATATCAAATCCGTATCGCTGATCAGTATTCTTAATCCATAATATTCGTTATAGAGTCGTCATCTAAAAAAAAGATGTTTCTCAGTCACGCTTTGATTGTGACTGTTCATATGAGTACCATGAGGATCTTGAAGTACATGGGTTCATACGGCCCCTAGCCTCGGGTTAAGCGGAATTAGACACAAGTTACGTGTTCCGTATTTTTTCAGGAAAAATTTTACATACACCCACCCTGGAACTAGGGGGAGATTACTCTATTGATAGGCAAGCCCCGTTAAGCCCGGCGACCTATATACCCCCCCCCCATACCCCATATAGGCATTTTCCCGGATTTTTCCGGGTTTTTTTCAGGAAAAATTTTACATGCACCCACCCATGATTGGATGCCTCTTCACATAGGCTTCACATTGATACCTCATACGACTCCATCGACCCATTAGGGGCTCCCCTAGATCCCAAAACGTCTATTTCCATACCCTTTTCCCACAATTTCCTGTCTGCGCATGCGTAGAATGATGACAACGCTCGAGCCAATAGTCCAGTCATATGCCCCTTCACGAATGCTTCACATGGATGCCTCATACAACTCCATCGGCCCATTAGTGGCTCCCCTAGCTCCAAAACGTCTATTTTCATACCCTTTGGCCACCGCGCATGCGCAGAATGCCGATATCTCAATCTCACACCCAGCCCATCAGATGCCCCTTCACATAGGCTTCCCATTGATACCTCATACAACTCCATCGGACCATTAGGGGCTCCCCTAGCTCCAAAACGTCTATTTCCATACCCTTTTCCCACAATTCCCTGTCTGCGCATGCGTAGAATGGTAACAACGCTCGAGCCACTAGTCCAGTCATATGCCCCCTCACATAGGCTTCACATTGATATCTCATATGACCCCATTGGACCATTAGTGGCTCCCCTAGCTCCAAAGCGTCTATTTTCATACCCTTTGGCCACCGCGCATGCGCAGAATGCCGATATCTCAACCCCACACCCAGCCCATCAGATGCCCCTTCACGAATGCTTCACTTTGATACCTCACTCGACCCAATCGGACCATGCAGCGTATTTCAAGTCTAGGGACTACTTTTTCTCCGCGGAAGCTTTCTTCCGCGACCGCATCACCGCCAGACATGACCGCATCACCGCGGAGGAATACAAAGGTCAAAGGTTGCCAGACCTATAGTGGTCAAAGCTTGGCATCCAGCCAATGCTGATGCAATACAGAACATGTCAGTCATGCCTTGATCACGTGAAGAGGCCCGGACATTGCCGGAGATTGCCGGACATTACCGGAGATTGCCGGACATTGGACGGCTTCTGATTGGACGAGAGCTCTGTGACGGATCATTCTCGTCTCGCGAGACTCCCTACTGCGAGAAAGAGTCTCACGTGTAAATGGGAGCCATCACCCCAAAATTTGGGGGGTGAGTAGGCGGCGTATGATTTTCACCGTCTGTGTCCGGCTTGTCATTGACCTGCTGACTCCGCCGAGTTAGAAGCGAATTGCTAAACATAACGTGGGCTATATAATTGGAAAATGACTCTTTCCGTTTCGGAGCATATCAATCGCGAACGAATTATTGTCGGTATGTATACTTGGCCGTGAAAGCGAGTTATTTAATACAGGAAGTAGTTCGAACAGTTCCGATCCATTCTCAAAGAGAGCCGTGTCTACCGCAAAAAGGTACATCTTCGGAAAATTTATCCCAGGTTCTTAGCGTGAGATGTACTTGATCAGGGCAAGGCAGTTGCAGCATTTCTGTTCTTCATTCACTACATAGTACTGTTCACACGCCCTATGATATGTACTTTTGTTGCTATCATTATGCAAGTTTTGTTGTTAAAAAAATAAAACTGAACGTTGAACTTTATTTATGGCCTACTCCATGTACTCGTTTGAAGCAGCAGACATAAATTTAGTTGACCTAGATTCTGCATTGAAGATCAACCATTGAAACGCGGAAAACAACGAATTACGTTAATTATACCGTATTTTCGCCTGCATGTTGTCTGATCGTACTATTCTTGTTTATCTGATGATGCTAAACAATAATGATCTTGTGATCTTTGGGTTAGGTCATAAATTTTCTGAAGATGTACCATTTTGCGTGTCTACCCGCGGGAGAATAGTCCCGGTCGAGCGAGTGATGTCATGCTGCCTCGCTTTGAGATTGGAGATTCAAAAATGTCACCAGTTTACATGAGAGTCGCTTTGGTCTCCCGCGGGTAGACACGGCTCTCTTTGAGAATGGTGACGGATTTGACCTTTGACGGCTTCTGATTGGACGAGAGCTCTGTGACGTCATCGATGACGTCATCTCATTTGCATAAATACTAAGGAATTTCAGTTTTATATACTACTGCGCAGATATGAAAACGCGCATAACATTTTTAACTAGAATACTTATAGAGGGGTATCGGTTGTATTTTAGCAAAGTCGCACAATTAACACAAGTCACAAAATTAACACATTTTCAGTGCTGTCGACGTGGTCTTAGAAGGGAATTAAAGGGGGGTATCTGGACTAATCGTTAATGTGTGGTTGCATACAGCCTGTTTAACCTACTTGATGAATTATGTGTCGGTGATTAGGTCAATACCCGTCCTGAAGTAACCTTACGAAGAGGTCCAGACATATTAAGTGTGATATTTGGTAAATTCGTTGTAAATCAGTTTGGCATTTCCCATACAAATTGTTGGGGGATAGTCCAATCGAGTTGCAATTATAATAAGAATGTATATGAGGATGTGATTATACCTACCTTATCTTCGCCGACTATAGTTCCCTGCTAATGCGGTTAATTGGAACTAATTTGTACACAGATTAATGTACCTCATGGACGGCGGCTTCCACTTTTCATTCAGTATCAGTATGATGAAGACTGTAATAACACGATAGGGTTCCGAGTGAAGAGATCGCCAAAATTCAGTTCGATTTAAAAACTAAGACCCCGTCAATATATTTGCAATTAATTATCAAGTGATAAAAAAAAACATATTGAAGGTATAGGTATGAATGGGGAATTACCGATGGCTATGCGTCATTGGTATGAGGGAGCATGTGTATGGGCGGTGTGGGGGAACGGGTTGCACGGCATACTCTGTATGACCAGTGCCCATTGTAATACGATGGAGTGCCCAATCAACCCAACCAACCAACCATGTTATTCTAGGTCTGCATAGGGCATCAAAGTTTCGAGGAAAGGGAGGGGGTTGTATGCGAATGTTGAATATGCCGACTCTTTCCATAATCCCCATGATTTAGACAAGTACAGCGTTTGAGTATGTGGGTTAGGCCTGTGTATATAGAGGCACAATATTTGGACGCCTCACCCAAACAATTCCCGGCTCCCCGAGACCCTCGGGCCTGTGAGGACACCAAGTAGGCATTTAAAAACACGTCGTGTGACCCTGCACACGTGAAGCGTTCACACAATTCTATGAGATGGCATATATGGTGTCTACGCGTTTGCTGAAACAACGAGTTGATTGCCAGGACATAGGTAAACACAAAATTGCCGATTTCCTATAACACGGTTCCATAAAACAGCTTTGTGAAATAATTGAAATGGCATGTTTCGCGCATTACAGGGATATTGTTAGTCACAGCGTTTGGAGGTAAAGTTTCCATAACTGCCGATTATCAATTACCCGAATAATTGTGTCGACAATGGGAAGGTCATTAGTGTTTGTTTAACGGTAATTGGTATGGTCGTCCTGACCGAGTTAATTAGCGTGTATAGATCCCAGGTATTGTTTTAATGACTAGTACAGACAACTTTGCCCTTTTCTGCATGTTTTTCGTGTAATATCTCATTTTTGTCGGATCCCGCACAAGCCAGCGTAATGGATTTTGTTAGATATATACAGCTATCTATTTTGTACGGTACAAGGTTGTCATTCGAAAAAGCCACACCGGGTCGTTTCGTGTAGCTTCGCTTGTTCGGTTGTTCGGTTGATTTCACACTAAAAAAAAAACACAAAAAAACCAGACAATTTTGTTTTTAACACAAATTTGCCAGATAAATAGAGTTTGTTGATTGCGACGTGTATCAATCTAGGTAAACCAAGATGGTAAATCAGGGGAATATTCCGTGATATTATATCTGAGTTTACTGAGATTGGACGTATATGTGTGTCCAATTTGATGCTGTGATGATGACAGCACCCGCAGGAACGGTAAAAAATACCCAATTTGGGAAGCATATCGTAAAGCTTTCACCGATTTTGGAAGGTTACATACGGTCGTTTTCTCTGTCATTGACAAGTACTTCATATTGATGTTTAAATCTTAAAATGTCTCTCGGTCATTCCCCTATGTTGTGATTGTATACGATATAAAGGTAGTAGCACATTCAAAACTAGAGAGACGAGCGGGAACTGACATACACAAGACCAAAGAAGCTGAAACTTGAACCTTCAAGTTTGGGTGGGGAAGGACAAATATCACCATTATGACTGGATAGGAGAATATATTACCTTTACCCTCACAGTGTCTCCCAGCCATGAAGTCGATTAAACTTAAAATTCATATAAATTTTGTTCATTTATGTTCAACTTTTCTAAGATACACGTGTGATAAGAACACGTGTGACATGCATGCTGATATTTGCGCAGGTTTGTACAGAAAAATGTATATCGAAGACAATTGAATCTTTTCAAATTGTTTTGATCAACACCCTCGCTACTCACAGCACAAAATTTAGGGTTGGACATCGACCAATGTTTTGAAATAGTTTTTAGCCACCATAAACCACTCTATATCGAAGTGTAACGCCAATTACCCAGATTGCAACACCAACTAGCCTTCATTGCGATTATTCACGGGAGTAAGTCAATTTCATGGATTACAGGGATGGTGGGTTTGAATATCGTTGATTGCTCAATTATTCTTTCGCTTTTGTGGGGGATAAATACTAAATTGTCATTACTGTATTATAAAACCAGTTGCGCAAAAAGTCAGTTGAAATTATCACCAATGAAATTTATACCTTGGATCGTATGTATGTGGTCTGATATCAAGGTTAGTACGAAGTGTGAACTGTAGTGGCTTGTGTGTGAAGATGACCAGTTATGGTTATAACCTGTGGAATGGTGGAAGGCGGTCGAAGGTCATGTTGTGTATCGGTGTGTAATTTACCGAGCTCTCAATAAGGCGGCCAATCATCATTCGCGCGTGCTCGTGCAATTTTACACCGGACAAATCCACACAATAATATCTGTGGTTCAAGGGTCCGTGTAACCTTGCACAGTTCAATTTTCATTTTTCGTTTTTGGTTTCTCAAAATCAAAAATTGAAATATGACGGTCAATTTTCAATTTTCGTTTTTTGTTTGTGTAATCTCAAAATCAAAAATTGAAATTTGACCGTCAATTTTCAATTTTCGTTTTTTGTTTTTGTGATCTCAGAATCAAAAATTGAAATTTGACCGTCAATTTTCAATTTTTGATCCTGGGATTGCAAAAACAAAAAACGAAAATTGATATTTGACAGTCAATTTTCAATTTTCGTTTTTCGTTTTGCTTCACGCAAAAATGAAAATCAAATATTGAAAATTGCCTCGACTTGTCCGTTTTTCGTTTTTTGATTTTAACTTTGACGTATCAATGTTAAGTTCGCACGTGGACGGGTTATGATGTCACTTCTGGTACGCCGAGTAGAATAGAAAACACAAATCGTGTCGTATGAGAGGTGTGGAGCGTGAGGGGCATGTGGCCCACCAGGCCATCCTCGATTTGTTAGGGTATCTATACATTGCCTTGGTTAGTTGCTCACGGTAGTTCTGGATAAAAAAAAAGATCAAGGGGTATCCTCTAAATCAAACCAATTATTGAACAGGCTCAGCTAGCTCATTACGACAATCCGCTAGCTGCACTGTTTGAGATGTGACATCGCTGGCATAACTTTGATGTCAGGCTGAAATCGACATAGTGAGTCAAAGCAAAAACCGCCGGCTTGGGATGCCGACATGCTAATTCAAAATAACCTCTGGAGATGAAATGTTCGAGATTGAGGCAACGACTCAAGAACTCACTCGAATCATCAAAAATGTCCAGGTAAACCCTGTGCGAGGATTCACGATTTACCTGGACTTGTGAAGATGCACCAGACAGGTCTGGATAGGTGGCATCCCGCTGTTCTCATTGGTTATTGGCATTGAGGCCTGAGCCAATCAGGACGCAGTCTTAGATTTTTTCATTTCTAAAAATATATGTTTAGAGCGCTACAAAAGCGAACAGCATTCATGCACACAACCGCTATTTGTTATTGATTTGAAATATAGTATTTATAAAGATACCAACAAAGATGTAATACCAATAAGAGTAAGCATCGCGGTGATGGGCCGCGAAATCCGCATAAGCGGCCCGTAAACCACCATTTCAAACAAGCGCACAATCGCCACGTTTGATGCCAGACGTCTGAATGCTTCAACGCTTCAGGTCCAATCTCCATTCTCTATTTTTGGGACCTGGATCGTTGGAGCGTTCAGATGCCCGTCAACGTTCAGCGTCAAAAACGCTTCAACGCTTTAAGTGCGGATGTCAAACGCACCGAAGCGGGAAGTTCCTTTGGGGGTTATGATTAGGGTACCCACATATTTATTATACTATCCTACTTTAATGAAACTACCGTGTGTATCACCTCCGTTGTTCTCCATATAATGCATCACACCTGCTGCACGAATGCCTACTCGCTTTTGCACATGTGCAGTTGGCCCATTATAATCTAGGTCGAATGTCTGGCTCCAGGGATCTATAGTGTAATGAAACTCCCAAATCTTTCCCCCTACTGGTTTTCCATATTATGCTCCACACCTGCCTAAACAATCCGATTTGCGCTTTCCATACTACTCCGCGTACCGAAAGTGACATCATAAGCCTTGCGCGTGCGCAGTTAACATTGACGCGTCAAAGTTAAAATCAAAAAACGAAAAACGGACAAATCGAGGCAATTTTCAATATTTGATTTTCATTTTTGCGCGAAGTAAAACGAAAAACGAAAATCGAAAATTGAATGTCAAATTTCAATTTTTGATTTTGAGAAACCGGAAACGAAAAACGAAAATTGAAAATTGACGGTCAAATTTCAATTTTTGATTTTGAGAAACCAAAAGCAAAAAAATGAAAATTGAACTGTGCAAGGTTACACGGACCTTCAAGGCCTATTCATACAGCTAGCTATGTAGATCTTTGTACAATACCTTCAATGCACCATGCCTGTAGAGATAGTTGTCAAGAATTGGGGTAAAGATCGTTGTAATTGTAATTTTCGAAAACTATGTTGAGCACAAATATTTTAACGTAAACTTGCTTAGTTTTAGTCGTATACATGAAATTTGACAATATTAACCCGGAAATTTCGTCACATCCCTAATATTTCGTCACATTCCTAATGCTGAATCGTCGATGAGGCGATATGTGTCTTTTGAAACAAGAACGAAAATATCCTCGTACATTTAGACGTACGCTGCGCTATATCATTCGGAGTATTACTCAGGTTTTCCTGGCGAAATAAGTCAAATTTGGTACACACCACTGCTCATAAACAAGTAATAATAGCTGGTGAAGATCGTTGTACAGATGGTGGAGATCGTTCGAACTGGTAGAGATCTGTTTGGATAAAGACCGTGAGGTTTATCTTTCGTGTAAGTGTCACGAACCAAAGGAGTTGAATACAGCAGCCGCCGACCCCTTCACCTTCTCGCCTTTCCGACAAGGTAAAAAAAATGGTGATTCTTTTTCAGCATGCTACGTTTTCAAGCGAATATCTTTTGTGACCTAAGGAAGAATATATGCACATTGATTCGGCCCTCCTCTGTCTCATAAAGCAGCTGATATCATGATAATCGATATATATATAGATGGCGCTAGTAGTATATAACTACCGGCACAGACCCCCTTTTGACGAGTGCGCAGGTGTTTCTGCGCAGGTATGACGTCACTTCCGGTTGAAAATGGGGCGGTATTGGGGCGGAGTGCGCAGGAGTGTTGTGCGCAGGTATGACGTCACTTCCGGTCTGGGTGAATGTGGCGTGACCTTGGGGGCATGTATTCCTCCGCGGTGATGCGGTTTTGGCGGTGATGCGGTCGCGGGAAAAAGCTTCCGCGGAGAAAAAGTAGTCCCTAGATAAAATGGTCCGATTGGGTCGAGTGAGGTATCAAAGTGAAGCATTCGTGAAGGGGCATCTGATGGGCTGGGTGTGGGGTTGAAATATCGGCATTCTGCGCATGCGCGGTGGCCCAAGGGTCGTGTATGAAAATACACGTTTTGGAGCTAGGGGAGCTACTAATGGGCCGATGTGGTCGAGTGAGGTATCAAAGTCAAGCCTAGGTGAAGGGGCATCCAGTCATGGGTGGGTGCATGTAAAATTTTTCCTGAAAAAAAAAAAAACGGAACACGGACTTTATCGAAAAACCTGGGAAAATGCCTATATGGGGTATGGGGGGCATATAGGTCGCCGGGCTTAACGGGGCTTGCCTATCAATAGAGTTATCTCCCCCTAGTTTCAGGGTGGGTGTATGTAAAAATTTTCCTGAAAAAATACGGAATACGGACTTTATCCTAAATTACGGGGAAATGCCTATATGGGGTATGGGAGGTATAGGATCAATGTTTGTCCCCCTGGGAAACCTACTTCTCGACATTTGCGGTATGGGTTGTGGGGTCGCGTTTTCTTAGTCTCGTCAAGACAAACATGATAAGAAGTGTCCCGGAGCGAAACGGTGAAATTTTTGAAAAAAGTCACCGAGCCCCATATAGGCCCATACTGGGGTATAGGACCGATGTTTGTCCCCCTGGGAAACGTACTTCTATACATTTGCGGTAGGGTTGTGGGGTCTCGTTTTACTCGTCTCGTCATGTAGAACATGATAGGAAGTGTCCCCGTGCGAATCGGTGAAATTTTTGAAAAAGTACGATATAGCCCCATATAGACATATATATATAAATATATATTCCCATACTGGGGTATAGGTTCAATGTTTATCCTACTGGGAAACCCACTTCCATACATTTGCGGTAGGGTTGTGGGGTCTCGTTTTTCACGTCTCGTCATGTAGAACATGATAGGAAGTGTTGTGGAGCGAATCGGTGAAATTTTTGAAAAAAGTCACCAAGGCCTGGGTAGGCCCATAGGCCTATACTGCATGGCTATGGGTGTATAGGGCCATACGGGGTGGACATGTTGGAGTCTAGGTGAGTCCCTGGTGGTCCAATGGGGTCGAGTGAGGTCTTATTTTGAAGCTCTCGTGGAGGAGCACTTGACTAGTGTATTGTTTGTTTTCAATAGTCTGCGCATGCGCAGACTGGCCCGTAGTATAGAAAGTAGGCATTTTGGGGGTATGTGGGTGTGTGTTTGGGTTAGAGATGGGCTATTCACGGTTCGAATGGGTCGTTTGAGGTATCCATGTGAAGCCTAGGTGAGGGAGCCTCTGATGGCGTGGATGTGGGGTTGGAATATCAGCATTCTGCGCATGCGCGGTGGTCAAAGGGTATGAAAATAGCCGTTTTGGGAGCTAGGAGAGCCACTATTGGTCCGATTGGGTCGAGTGAGGTATCAAAGTGAAGCATTCGTGAAGGGGCAGCTGATGGGTTGGGTGTGCGGTAGGAATATCATTCTGCGCATGCGCAGACGCACTGCGGAGCTCTCGTCCAATCAGAAGCGAGTATTTCAAATCCGTCACAGAGCTCTCAGCCAATCAGAAGCGAGTATTTTGACCCGGTGCATTATGGGACATATCCAAGATGGCGGCACGTATGTTCAAGATGGCGGCACATCCGGTGTCGAAAACTGGCCATTTCTTCGGGATGTGGTCACCTAGTGTCAAAAACTGGACCCTGTATGGGTCCCGCTAGCGCCTTGACGCCATGATATAGACCGGAGAGAGAAAACAACAACAACAAGGATGACACATGAGGGAACAACAACAACAAGTTTTTTTTCATATAGTTTATTTTCCCCTTCCATCATAACATACCCACGCTGGGGGAGCCGCGTTGGGTATGTTTACAATTCAAGAAAGACTCTTGTCCAATCAGAGACCGCCATTTGCATCTGTCCTATTCGTTCCTGTCCGTTAGATGTATTCTTGTCCAATCAGAAGTCGCCATTTCAGAGAGTTCCTTCTTCGGGCATGTTCATTCTGAACCGTTTATTCTAATCATCGTCGGACAGGCCTGGATATCCTTCGGGCAGCATGTCCTGAAACAGTTGTTTGCGCATTCTGATCGCATTTTCCAGGGCCTCTGTAGGTGGTAAACCCATATCCTCTTCCAAGTGACGCTTGGTCTTCATGATGGACCTGTGCGTGGGGTCCCCTTTCATTTCAAGCGGTAGTAAGGTATACTGTTCATAGATCGCCATGGCTGTTTTCCTGATGCGGGGCGCATTTGGGTGTACGTCTGTTGTAAATTATCCTCTCCGGCGTCCTCGATCGCTTCAGCGTGAGTATTGATAGCTGCTGTCACAATACGATCCCAGAAGGTAGGTTCTGCCTCACTTTCCTGGGATGAAGGCTGATTCTCTGAGGTCAAGCTCTCCATATCAGTAGATAGACTGTCAGCCATCTTGGATTCGGTATCAGTCGATGCACTCTCATCAATCTCTGTATCAGTATCTGCCTCAACGGGCTCCTCGGCGTCTTCAGTCCCATGTATATTTTTCTGGTGTCGCATCATATCGTAATGTCTGGTGAACGTGCGTTCACACTCAGAACAAGTATAAGCCATGTTGACGGTTGAACGTCGACTGTGCGTGTTTTGGGAATACGCTCGCTTTTATAGACAGTAACGCCCATCAACGCTTAGCTCAACGCTTCAACGCCCTGGTGAATTAGCTCAGAAGCTCTGATTTCATGGAATTGACACCAATTCATCGAAATGCAGTGACGCTCGTCAACGCCCGTCGTTACACATTAACGCTCGTCTCAACGCTTTAACACACTTTCTTAATGCTTTAACGACGTTTAATGATGCGTTCGAACAAATGTTTCTTTTGTGCTATTGCTCTGACATACGCCGCTTTCCAGTTCATGCCCGAGGTTTTCAACATCGACGCTGTTCTTTCAATTTCCATATGGACTGGATCCTTATCCAACAATTTCATATGGGTCAGTCAGTCGACATACTGCTGACGTAAAGCCCGTCGTAGTCTGGGTGCCAATCTGTTATGGGCTAAAATTGCAGCTTCCTCTTTCGAATACCCTTTGCGTTGAAACTTGTTTCCTGCGGCCTCCAAAATCTCGCCCATCTCGGCGTTCATACTTTCTTTGAACAAATCCTTCCATAGTTCACATTATGTTCTTCAACCTCGGGTTGGGCCTTCACGGTTGGGTGATATTCCGGGACTGATGGTATGTAGCGGGCCCCCTGTATGGGGGTGGGCTGCTGCTGCTGCTCTGCCAGGAGTGGACTCGGCGGATGGTGTAGGGGTATATGCCGTTGTGGTGATTCCTCGCCGGGTAACAGGTGGGTGGTCAGCCGACGATCTTCGGCGGTATGGGCTTTTAAATCTACGAACAGGTAGCCGTACGGACGAATTGTCGCTTCTTGAAACGCCCGCATGAAATGGTCGATGTGCTGAGGATAAATTCGACTACCAAACACACGAATTTGTGCTCTGTCGATGGGGTTGGAGAACAACACAAAGTATTGGCAGTTCAAGGCAATATCTCTGGACGCCTTCCCTTGAGGAAAGAGATTCTGGGTCAAATAGATGATGGACAGATTGCGATGATGGGACCCTTTGGTGAATAGGTCGGCGATTTTCGAATTGTCCTTGGCCGCACTCATCAGATCATCTAGCACTACCACGTTGGTCTGCTCGGGGTCAAAGTAATACGGTTCGTCTATGTCATGAGGAATCCCTGGGACGAAACTCACATTCTGTAATCGCGTAGTTTCGTGGGCGGGCTGCCATTGGCTATAACACCAGACAACACGTGTCGGAGCTGGGGTTGCCACACCTTCCTCTAAGAACTTCATTACCCAGGACGTCTTTCCACATGCCGTAGGGCCGCTCACCGTCATCGTGTAGGGATGCTCTACTGCACTTGCTGGACCTATAGCGGGACTCGATGGTGTCTCTTGGTTGTGTTTGCCTTGAATGTGCCTGATCATACTATCGCGACGAGAGAAGGTTCTCTGACAGAACGTACACGTACACGACATGTTGATCTGTCGACCAATACATAAGGACTGATGAGGGACACATGTTCATTCTTATATGTACAGACACCACCACCACACACTACCACACACACACACACACACCACCACCACCACCACCACCACCACCGCCACCACCGGGCGTTGACGAGCGTCAACGCCCGGTGGTGGTGATGGTGGGAACTTCCGTGTGGCAGAGCTCTTGGGTCGGAGCTCTTGGAGCTCAAAGCCTGTGGAGCTCAGATCTCGGAAGTGACATTTGCATACGACCGCGGTGGAAACCTTTACACCGCGCGCGCCGGGGTCAAAGGTCAGTTCCGGTCACGTGAACGGAAGCGGAAGTGACCTCACAGAGGTCGTATGCAAATGTCACTTCCGAGATCTGAGCTC
>JAVTVY010013380.1:0-51475 GCA_036873755.1 Hanleya hanleyi
GGAACTTTTCCATCCGGGTTGTTACAAGTATAGTAAACTGATATTCGGTATTATTGACCTTTGACACCAAAGGCCCCAAAGGTTGTTTAGACTTGTTCTTGAACATCCCTCATCATTGGAATTTGTGCGCAGGTGATGACGTCACTTCCGGTGTACGTGAATCGGGCGTGATCATGTTTAGACTTGTATCATTGCTCATGGGTTTTTTTCCATTCATCCGGGTCCTACCTCCGGGCCTGTCTTCGCGTGACTCTACATGTTTAGACTTGTACTGACTGGGTTTTTCCATTCATCCGGGTCCTTGTCTACATCCGGGCAATCTAGCCGCAGAACTCACTTTAGCTGCGAAAACTGACCTCTGGCCTAGTGGATTTCTGGGAGCGGAAACGGAAACGTCGCACCTGTTTGATGTGTTTTGTACTCCGTCCCAAATGGGATGCTCAGTACAATAGAGAATATTATCTTATCATGCGCACAAATAATTTTCGGCGGAACCAATCTCGCATTCGTCTATTTCCGTATTGGCGGAAATTATCCCAGTTCTGGGGATAGATTGCTATTATTCAACTAAACATAGAAATGTTCGTCTGGTTAAAATTAACTTCATTTCACAATAAAATGCGATGGGATCGCTCGATTACCAAAGGCACTTTTTCGTGGCCGGTTCACTACTCGATCGCCATACGCTCCCCACGGGTGGGGAGTTGTGCACTCTATGTGAGAGGCTAAGTTCCGCCAGTACGGAATTAACCGAACGTGAGACTGACATCCGGGTTTTCCCAGTGGTTTATTTCGATCCGGGTACTCATCTTACATTTGCGTCCTTCTATCTTTTGTGTTAAATGCCGTCATTTACATCTGACGACGATACAACTCACCAATCTCCAATGTACGAGTTGTCACAGCGAAACAGCTCACCAATTACCAGTATACGAGTTGTCAGAGCATTTTCATCATAGCTCTCTAGATTTGTATCTAATACTGCTTATGCCGGTGCTAGGGGCCGTGTGGTCATATCATCCAAGTTGCCACATGAACAGGTACAATAAAAGCGTACCTGAGATACAACACATATCATGAATCGTTAGATTCTTGGTATGTGCTTTAGAATAGGTTAACCAGAGCACTACTCTGTGAAGTCATGTGACGCAGTCAGTATGTCGGCACCTCTTCCCACTTCCCTTATATGTGTTGTAATTTCCCTGTTGTACAGCCTTTGGTTTACCATTTGGCTCCTTCTATCCGTGTTTTTCCATGTTGTTCAACCGGGGACTTATAGGGAGAGCGGTATATTGCTCGCCTAAATATTGAGGAGAGCTAGGGGCTAATATCGGTCTCCGACCTATTGGGGTCTACCGACAGAGACAGGGTGGGGAAGTGGGTGTATGTGAAATTCGGATTTGTCCCGAAAATATGAAAAGCGGAACACGGACTTTACCCCTAAAATAGGAGAAACCCCCTTCAACCAGGTCTAGAGGGTTATATTTACACCGGAGAGAGAACAACAACAACAGCAACAACAAGTGTTCATATAGTTTATCATCCCATCCCGAACATCATACCCACGCTGAAGGAGCCGCGTTGGTTATGTTTACAATACAAGTAGGCTCTTTTCCAATCAGAAGCCGCCATTTGGCGCTGTATCTGTCATATTCGTTCTTGCCCGTTAGATGTATTCTCGGCTGCTCTTATCCAATCAAACGCCGTCCTTTGAGAAAGTTCAATGTTCGGTCATGTTCGCTCTAATCCGTATGTTCTAAGGGCGTGATCATGTTTAGACTTGTATCATTGCTCATGGTTTTCTCCATTCATCCGGATCCTACATCCGAACCTCTCTTCGCGTGAATCTATATGTTTAGACCTGTACTCACTGGTTTTTTTCCATTCATCCGGGTCCTTGTCTACATCCGGGTTTTCGCAGTGGTTTATTTCCATCCGAGTACTCATCTTACATTTGCGTCCTTCTGTCTGGGTTTTCCCTGTTGTACAGCCTTTGGTTTACCATCCGGGTCCTTCTATCGGTGTTTTTCCATGTTGTGGGGGAGTGCGTGTATGTGAAATTTGGATTTGTTCCGAAAATATAAAAAGCGGAACACGGACTTTACCCCTAAAGTAGGGGAAACCCCTATCAACCAGGTCTAGAGGGTCATATATACCCCAGAGAGAGAACAACAACAGCAACAACAACAAGTGTTCATATAGTTTATTATATCCTCCCGTACATCATACCCACGCTGCAGGAGCCGCGTTGGGTATGTTTACAATACAAGTAGGCTCTTGTCCAATCAGAAGCCGCAATTTGGCGCTGCATCTGTCATATTCGTTCTTGCCCGTTAGATGTATTCTCGGCTGCTCTTATCCAATCAAAAGCCGTCCTTTGAGAAAGTTCAATGTTCGGTAATGTTCGCTCTACTCTGTATGTTCTTATCCTGGCCGGGCAGACCAGGATATTGTTCAGGCAGCATGTCCTGGAACAGTTGTTTGCATGGGGCATGGGAATGGACGTTTTGGAGTCGAGATGAGCCAGTAGTGGGCGTACTGGGTCAGGGAGATTGCACGTTTTTGGAATACGCTTGCTTTGATAGACAGTAACGCCCGCCCACGCCTAGCTTAACGCTTCAACGCCCTGGTGAATTAGTCCAAAGCTCTGATTTTCATGGAATTGTCACTAATTCATCGAAATGCAGTGACGCCGGTCAACGCCCGTCGTTACGCCTTAACGCCCATCTCAACGCCTTAACGCCCGTCTCAACGCCTTAACGCCCTATCTTAACACCCTAATGCTCGTCTCAACGCTTTAACGTCCTATCTTTACGCCTTAACGCCCTTCTCAACGCCTTAACGCCCGTCGTCACGCCTTAACGCCCATCTCAACGCCCGTCGTTACGCCTTAACGCCCGTCCCAACGCCTTAACGCCAGGGAATGATTCTCACATTTGCATCTATACGGATGGAATTATCACCAATTCATTGGAAATGCAGTGACGCCCGTCAACGCCCGTCGTTACGCCTTAACGCCCTAGCATAACGCCTTGACGCCATGATATAGCCCGGAGAGAGAACAACAACAACAAAGATTACGGATAAGAGAACAACAACAACAAGTTTTCATATAGTTTATTCTCCTCAATGTTACATCATACCCACGCTGGGGGAGCCGCGTTGGGTATGTTTACAATTGAAGAAGACAATTGTCCAGTCAGAGGCCGCCATTTGGCGCTGCATCTGTCATATTCTCGACTGCTCTTGTCCAATCAGAAGCCGTCCTTTGAGAAAGTTCTATCTTTGCTCGGGGTGATCTAAGCATCGTCGGGCAGTTCAGGATATTGTTCGGGCAGCATGTCCTGAAACAGTTGTTTGTCCATTTTTATCGCATTTTCCAGGGCCTCATTAGGTGGTACCCTCATATCCTCTTCCAAGTGACGCTTGGTCTTCATGATGGACCTGTGCGTGCGGTCGCCTTTCATTTCAAGCGGTAGCAGGCTATACCGTTTATAGATGGCCAGGGCTGTTTTCCGGATGCATTGCGGTGTACGCCTTTCCGCCGTCTTCGATTACCGCAGCATAACTATGAATAGCTTCAAGCACAATACGATCCCAGAAGGTAGGTTATGGCTCACTTTCCTGGGATGTAGGCTATATGATGTCAAGCTCTCCGTATCACTAGATAGACTCTCAGCAATCTCTCTTTCGGTATCAGTCGATAGACTCTTAGCATTCTCTGTTTCGGTATCAGTCGATGGACACTCATCAGTCTCTGTGTCGGCCTGTGCCTCGGAGTCTTCAATCCCATGTATATTTTTCTTGCGTCGCATCATATCGTAACGTCTGGAGAACGTGCGTTCGCACTCAAACCAAGTATAAGCCATGTTGACGGTTGAACGTCGATTGTGCGTGTTCTGGGGAATACACTTGCTTTTATAGACAGTAACGCCCGCCAACGCTTGGCTTAACGCTTCAACGCCATGGTGAACTAGCTCAGCAGCTCTGATTTTCATGGAACTGCCACCAATACATCGAAATGCAGTGACGCCCGTCAACGCCCGTCGTTACGCCTCAACTCCCGTACCAACGCCCGTCAACACCGGTCGTTACGCCTTAACGCCCGTCTCAACGACTTAACGCCATATCTTTACGTAAAAATCAGAGCTTCTGAGCTAGTTCACCAGGGCGTTGAAGCGTTGACGGGCGTTGAGACGGGCGTTAAGGCGTAACGACGAGCGTTGACGGGCGTCACTGCATGTCGATGTATTGGTGGCAATCCCATGAAAATCAGAGCTTCTGAGCTAGTTCACCAGGGCGTTGAATCGTTAAGCTAAGCGTTGATGGGCGTTGAGACGGGCGTTAAGGCGTAACGACGAGCGTTGACGGGCGTCACTGCATGTCGATGTATTGGTGGCAATTCCATGAAAATCAGAGCTTCTGAGCTAGTCCACCAGGGCATTGAAGCGTTAAGCTAAGCGTTGAGAGGCGTTGAGATGGGCGTTAAGGCGTAAAGATAGGGCGTTAAGGCGTTGAAACGGGCGTTAAGGCGTAACGATGGGTGTTGACGGGCGTCACTGCATTTCGATGTATTGGTGGCAATTCCATGAAAATGAGAGCTTCTGAGCTAGTTCACCAGGGCGTTAAAGCGTTAAGCTAAGCGTTGACGGGCGTTACTGTCTACAAAAGCAAGTGTATTCCCAAAACATTGCTGAGAGTCTATCTAGTGATATGGAGAGCTTGACATCAGATAGTCAGCCTACATCCCAGGAAAGTGAGGCAGAACCTACCTTCTGTGATCGTAATGTGCATGAAGCTATTCATAGTTATGCTGCCGTAATCGAAGACGGCGGATAGGATAACTTACAACATGCATACACCGAAATGCGGCCCTGCATCCGGAAAACAGCCATGGCCATCTATAAACGGTATAGCCTGCTACCGCTTGAAATGAAAGGCGACCCCACGCACAGGTCCATCATGAAGACCAAGCGTCACTTGGAAGAGGATATGGGTTACCACCCACCGAGGCCCTGGAAAATGCGATAAGAATGCGCAAACAACTGTTTCAGGATATGCTGCCCGAACAATATCCTTAACTGCCCGACGATGCTTAGATCACGCCGAGCAAAGATATGGAACTTTCTCAAGGGACGGCTTCTGATTAAACAGCAGCCGAGAATATGACAGATGTAGCGCCACATGGCGGCCTCTGATTGAACAAGAGTCTTCTTGAATTGTAAACATACCCAAAGCGGCTCCCCCAGCGTGGGTATGACGTAACATTGGGGAAAATACACTAAATGAAAACTTGTTGTTGTTGTTGTTCTCTTATCTGTCATCCTTGTTGTTGTTGTTCTCCCTCCGGTTTATATCATGGCGTCAAGGCGTTGTGCTAGGGCGTTAAGGCGTAACGACGGGCGTTGACGGGCGTCACTGCATTTCCAATGAATTAGTGACAATTCCATCCGTATAGATGCAAATGTGCGAATCATTTCCTGGCGTTAAGGCGTTGAGACGGGCGTTAATGCATAACGACGGGAGTTGACGGGCGTTGAGAGGGGCGTTAAGGCGTAACGACGGGCTTTAAGGCGTTGAGACGGGCGTTAAGGCGTAAAGATAGGACGTTAAGGCGTTGAGACGGGCGTTAGGGTGTTAAGATAGGGCGTTAAGGCGTTGCGACGGGCGTTAAGACGTTGAGATGGGCGTTAAGGCGTAACAACGGGCGTCACTGCATTTCGATGAATTAGTGACAATTCCATGAAAATCAGAGCTTTTGGGCTAATTCATCAGAGCGTTGAAGCGTTAAGCTAGGCGTGGGTGGGCGTCACTGTCTATAAAAGCAAGTGTATTCCAAAAACGTGCAATCTCCCCGACCCAGTACGCCCACTACTGGCTCATCTCGACCCCAAAACGTGCATTCCCATGCCCCATGCAAACAACTGTTTCAGGACATGCTGCCTGAACAACATCCTGGTCTGCCCGGCCAGGATTAGAACATACGGATTAGATCGAACATGCCCGAACAATGAACTTTCTCAAAGGACGGCTTTTGATTGGATAAGAGCAGCCGAGAATACATCTAAAGGGTTAGAACGAATATGACAGATGCAGCGCCAAATGGCGACATCTGATTGGACAAGAGCCTACTTGTATTGTAAACATACCCAACGCGGCTCCTCCAGCGTGGGTATGATGTACGGGAGGAGATAATAAACTATATGAACACTTGTTGTTGTTGTTCTATCTCCGGTGTATATATGACCCTCTAGACCTGGTTGATAGGGGTTTCCTCTATTTTAGGGGTAAAGTCCGTGTTCCGCTTTTTATATTTTCGGAACAAATCCGAATTTCACATACACCCACTTCCCCACAACATGGATACACCAAAGGCTGTACAACAGGGAAACCCCCAGACAGAAGGACGCAAATGTGAGATGAGTACCCGGATTGAAATACACCACTGGGAAAACCCGGATGTAGACAAGGACCCGGATGAATGGAAAAAACCCAGTCAGTACAGGTCTAAACATGTAGAGTCACGCGAAGACAGGCCCGGATGTAGGGCCCGGATGAATGGGGAAAACCCCATGAGCAATGGTACAAGTCTAAACATGATCACGCCCGATTCACGCACACCGGAAGTGACGTCATCACCAGCACACAAGTCACAATGATGAGGGATGTTCAAGAACAAGTCTAAACATGTCTACACCCGATGTCACGCCCGATTCACGCATAACGGAAGTGACGTCATACTTGCGCAGAACACCTGAGCATACAGACGCTGATTGACCTTTGGTGTCAAAGGTCAAAAATACCGAATATCAGTTTACTATACTTGTAACAACCCGGATGGAAAAATCCCCGGCTGTAAAACTTCCCACCGATAGAAGGACCCGGATGTAAAGTGCCCAGTCCATGGAAAAACACCGTACCTGGATACAGGTCAATACATGCATTCCTATCATTCAATCATTCAATCATTCTCACAAGTACCCGGATACAGGTCAGTACATGCATTCCTATCATTCAATCCGGATGTAAACAATGATGTAACACCGATACAGAACTAGGTCAGACATACCCAGGTCACGCCCGATTCACGCATAGCGGAAGTGACGTCATACTTGCGCAGAACACCTGCGCACACAGACCTGCGCATGTGCCGGAACTATAGTGCACTTGACCTCTGATCACGTGATCGCTACGAAAGTAGGTCAAGTTGACTCAATCGGTCTTTTATAGGCCTATACTACTTTTGCCCCTAAATAGCTTTCACTTATGGCTGCATTTTTACTTCTATAAACAAATTGGTCACTGATTTTACACGAGATCTGTGGTGTTACTCGAGATCACTGTTACCGGGCTGTCACTGGTGTTACAATTTAGTTGGACAAATATTTGAAGAAGAAGAAGCAGTTTTATCAGAAGGCTTTTCATATACGTGTTTTGTCCCTAAATATTCTTCCCTTGCAACTGCATTTGTGCGTCTATGAACAAATTAATCAGTGGTATACACGAGGTCAGTGGTGTTACCGGATTGTCACTGGTGTTACGGGTGCAAAAATCGTCTAGAAATCCAGAAACAAAGAAACAAACTCGATTAGTAGAAAGTCAGCATCAAGAATAAATAGGTATATTATACAGAATCTACATGAATGATTGATACATGCGGTCCAATTGGCTGATTTTGGTGAGCTAGGTAGCATAACTAGGATATTAAAAACAGTATTTTTTCATCATTGGTCATAGTTACACGCAATATACTGCCTAGCATGTGTGTTTCTTCCTATTTTTGTCCTCTTAGTGCTCAATCTACTGATCATTCCTGTGTAACACCAGTGACATGATTGAAGACAACTCCACTGTTAAGTGTTACGAAAAGTTTATTATTCGGAATGTCTGCATTCATTGTACGCGTTATAAAGAGTTTTGTCAATGAAGGCTGTTGAAATCAAATTCTGTAGTCATTGGTGATCTTGATTTTGAGATATTTCCCCAAGTGAAAATGTGCCTTTCCGTGAGATTCACAACTTTGTGGGCTCGTGTCCACTTTTGTCCTAAGGGCTACTGTCCTTAAGGCATCTTGTCCTTCCATTGGCACGTCATTAAAGCACAAAATGACATGCAATCTCCTGGCTCCGGTTGCTTATACCTTTCGTTTAAACGGCTGCAGGAATGATTTGGAGCTGTTTGTAAAAGGCGGAAAGTGAATCGAGTCTTGGTGAATGAATGACGAGACGACCTGCGTCAAATCAAGGAGCGATAAGCGACTGACGCTGATTGCAAAGTCTGACAGCATGTTTCTTTTCGCAAATAAGGCGACATAAATTCCTTCAAGATTGAAACAGACAATAGCTTCTCTCGCCAACATCAAGGAGTGAAAGCAAAAGAGCGCAAATCGATGAACTTTTGCGGGTCACATTCAATACAGTAATTTCAATACGTTTGGCATTCATGAATCCAGGGCATTTCCCCCAGTGGACATTTCCCCCAGCGGACATTTCCCCCATGGACATTTCCCCCAGTAGGCATTTCCCCCAATGGACATTTCCCCCAATGGACATTTCCCCCACCCTATATGTTTGGATTATTTTGAACTAAGTTTTTAAATAATTTGGCAAAAACATTTTTTTTTTTAATATTTTTTTTTATTTTCTATAAAAAGGATATAAGGATTTCCACTTATGTTTTACGATAACTGAGTCAAATAGTGATACGATATTATACATATACACAGTATATAGCAGTATTATACAGTCTTATATCACATTTTAAAACAATATAATGGATCACATAGTGATAACATATAATATTCATTTACATAGTATATATTTTAGCATTTTAAGAAAACATTACAACACATAGTGGTAAAATAAAGGATGTATTTAAAAACAATATAATTTTGTTCTATTTTTTACCTCAGTTTTCACTTTAGTTCAATTTTATTTTCATCAAATAGCTTATGTTACGCTATATAACATGTATACATCTTTTATATTGTTTTAAAATGCGCTGTAAGACTATATAATACAGATATATACTGTGTATATGTATAATATCTTATCACTATGTGACTCATTTACCATGAAACATATGTTGAAATCCTTATATCCTTATATAGAATATTAAAAAAATATATAAAAAAAATTGTGTTATTGCCAAATCATTTAAAAACTATGTTCAAAATAACCTAAAAATATAGGGTGGGGGAAATGTCCACTGGGGGAAATGCCCACTGGGGGAAATGTCCGCTGGGGGAAATGTCCACTGGGGGAAATGTCCGTACTCCGCCATTCATACCCGCATAGCGGGTACGTTCACGCTAGTTCGATATGATGTGCGGGAAGTAGTACGTCCGGTTTCACCATCTGACATAGCTGTAATCCGGTCACGCCACAGCCCAGATCCAATGAGTTAAATCCTTTTGCCGCCAGTATCAAAGTGAAGTATCTAGTTTCCATGATTCGAACCTGATTGAATCGGATTGCGAGAAACACAGTTTGTCCCCGTGAAAATAACTATTAGTTCCATGAAGTTTTAAAATAGTCCCAATAAACTTTGACGGAAATTGGCGAACTATTTACGGACGGTACCGAAGGCGCATCGGGAAACCATCATGGCGGGTTTTGGCGTAAAAATGACCTGAAAAAAGAAAATGTGATCATAACACAAATGAAATTACCCCGTTATGATTATCAGACACACGGAACCTTGTTCAGAAGTCTGAAAAGATCGAAGGACGTAACAAAACCATGTGTGACGTTTGCTCCGATGTGATTTTGCTGCTTGAAACTCGTGGGTGCTTCCTTCTGACTTATATATTTTTGTGTTGCCCGCCAGATTCATTCGCCTTTGTCATTTATGAGCATAATCGAGATGTGGCAATGATTTGACTTTTATAACTCCACAATAAATTTGCAAGGATTGAATAATGCATGCCTCCATAATATGCTTGAATTATCTGGTTCGATAATTATGTGTAAATGCTTCGGCAACTTCACCATAACGTGTCATGTTGTTGTTGTTGCCAGTTACTTGATTTCTGCGAAAAGTTATGCAGGAGTCAAGCCCCCCCCATATCTCAGGGTTTAGTGGGGATGCTTCAAAGCAACATTGAAGGGAACCCCCACCTAAACCTCCCCCAAATACAATTCTTGGATTTCCTGAATCCTCACATAAGGCTGAAAACGTGTGAAAGCCTCACCCTCTGGGGCATAAACTTTTGTCAATACCCAGGTAATCCCCGCTGAGCCTGACCCTTGCCCGAAGTTGGGTGATGTCGGGATTTTGCTTGACTCCTGCGTTACATAATATGATGATCCCGAAATTAACCAATCTTAGGTGACTATAATTTCAAATACCAGTGTATATAAATCTGGTTGTTTTTATTCAAAACGAATTCATATAAAACACGTTTGTGACACTCGGCCACGGGAGCCTGGAACAATAGAATTTGATGAGGGGTGATCAATGGTGATAGTTCACACCAGTGTTATAAGTGATGGTGCATGCCCACTGTGGTGGAAAACGATGCTACGACAATGTCAAAATGGCAAAGTCACCTACAGATAAGCATTTTTGCGACGTATCTTTGATCTATTTCGAATTAAACTACAGATAATTGAATAATTACACTACGAATATCCCAGACTGAATTCTATTACCGAGTGAAGACCACCTAAGTTCAGCTGTCAGAGTGATTTTTGTCACAGGTGGTCGGAGTGATGAAGCTCCCATAGACAATATAACATCATGTGGTTATATTACAGGTTAATACCAATGATGTCAACATTTTTCATGAGTCAAAGCATGACACACCTTGTGTGTGTTGCAGGTCCATCGACTGCACACGCGGAGCTGTATGCTGCCGACATGATGCCCCATACATGGAACTGCTAATCTCATCAAGCTTTATATGTCTGATTTTACACAGTATATGAACTTGATTATTGTATTTTTATTCCAACTTATCAAGAAAATCCTTTCAGTAGTTTCTCAATAAATCGCAGAAACAAAAATTAGATGGGGTTTTGTGGGTCATTTTTTTTTAAGTCCTGGCATCAAGCTAACGTACACCATTATAGTGGTTCCAAAATGAGGGGATAAGTATTGGCGATTTTTGTCAATTCTCAACAAATTTACTATAATCTGGTGTGGCACAAAATTGAAGTTAAGGTGCATAGAGATGTGCCTTGGCGGCGATTCATTTACTTACTTTCCTATCTCTTTAGGCGGGTTTTCAAACTATTGATGGTGACACTATTTTCGGCTCTAAGTGCTCTATTTCTGTCAATATTCGTCAAACTTACAGTTTGAGTGAATTTTTCATTTATTACTTGTGAGAAAAAGGCTACATTACCATAATTTATGGACTTTGATTTGTTTGCAAACAGATGATGAAAGACTACACGCTAATGAGGGTTTGCAGCTTAATAAGAGAGAAGTCACAGCCGTTCTTTTGTACATCAGCTCCTGGCCTCAGAGGTATGTATAGCTTTACATTGTGTCCGTGTCATGAGTGATTGTAACACTTGCTATCTCAACTAGCATCTCTCTTGTTCGTAACATGCACCAACTAGGGCTGACCATCACTCCAAACTGTGTTTGCCATGTGTGTGTATGTCATCAAGCAGGCCTTGCTTTTCGTCGAATTTGAGAAGTATCCAAATGGATACCTGCAAAATCAATACACAAGTATCAGGGAGTAATCCAGGAAGGTTTTGCTACCGGTATACCGGTATGGGCGCCCAAACTCTCGCGCCCAAATGAAAACGAAAAAAATAAAAATAAATAAAAATCCAAACTAAACCTCGCGGTAAATCAGACATCATAGCACTGTGTTAGAGCCTACGCGCCACTACAATTCAGCAGAACATGGAAAAACTCCGACTTGAAATTTACAGTAAAAACGGACAGGACACATCGGATTTTTACGAAAACAACGTTTATTTCTCATCGACTACAGTTTAGTTTTGTATATTAAATACATTCTCAAGGTTGAAGTATACTTCAAATAGTGAACAACTTTCACTGTTTTATTATTGACGAGAGTAGTGTACTCCAGTCCGGTTCCGCTTCGAGTCTGACAATTATACGCGCGCCTACTGATCGTCAAAAGTTGTCGTCGTATAATTTAAAAGAGCACGGTTTACGCGATTTGATAAAATGGGTCGTCCAAGAACGTCTGGTCTCAGCCATAATAAAAAGGCTGCTACCTACTGGTCAAAACGAAAATGTGTAGACGATAAACCTACTGATCAGCGAACTCTTTTGCATTTATAAAACGTGCACGTGGCGGAGACACGGAAACTGGTGCTTCGGTGGACGATACACACGAAAATGAAACTGACGAACGGGACACTTCTGACCAGGAACAATCAGGAAATTGAAACACCTAGGCCTAACAATGTACAACAACAGCACAGCGACGAAAATGTGCCTGCAGTTTGGATAAACTAATGAGAATCATCCTGGTGGGATCGGAAACTTTCAGTGAGGAGGCATGGAACTTCTTAATAGACAAATTTAGGGACATGAGAGAAAGACGGATTGACATATAGGTAATGAAATTTCCACAAAGAATGAACACAAAACCGTATTGATACATGAAGTTTGTCATTCGGCTTTATTGTTGTTGATGTGATTTTCAAGAATCCTCGATATAGTACTCTACACTGATCCAGGGAGCATAATTGTTTATTTCATTAGATGCATGTCAAATTCCATTTTTATTTTCGCTCTGCGACGGGGGGGGGGGGGATACTCCCTCCCACGACCCTCCCCCACCGGCGTCCCCAAATAATTTCTGGATTACTCCCTGAGTATCCACCGGTATCCAATCACCATGGAGGAAGCGCGACAGACCGACGAAGAGCAGGGGCTCAGCATGATAAAATGGTGCTAGGAAAGAGCATAAGTAAATCATATTCTTTACAGTACCCATGGATATCTTCAACTAGCCAGGAAATGACAACCATGAAGATCAAGTTGGAGAATTGGTTTTTAATATTATGAATAATCCAAAAATTCAATTAAAAAACAGTAACTGGATAATACGTCGTCATCCATTACATGTATCAGAAGTCCAATGAAGAAATGAATAAAAAATTATCATGAATCATGATTTGTTTAAATTAGTTGATTAGTACATGTATCTGTAATTAAATTTATTTATAATAGATTTTCGTTTATGGCCACATACCAAGCAACGTTCATCAGTTTTATACACTGCTTGATGGCACAGTCTGTTGATGTTCCAAATGTCTTATGAAGCGTTGGCTGGGATGACTTATTCGATGGTTCGTTAAATTCACAATGATATGCCTTTTCGTGGTAATTACTCTTCAAATGTCGAGACAAACTATAGACAAATTATTAGGCTGTGCCTAATTTGCCATCAATATGATATTGTTTCCGCATATTTGTGACAAAGTTTGCCTATAGCCAGGATGTATTTACTTTTTTCGTCGGTCAGCCTAAAGTTAAAATTGTCTTTCACGTCATCTGGCCACGCACTGAAACCTTATTACGAGATAGATTTCCCCTTGACAGACCCGACAGACATTTGGACGGCATGACCGACTTTCGAAGAAGGGCGATAATCTCTGTCATACGACCCTTGTCAACAACAGCACATGTATACGCAATAAACAAGTATGGATTGCAAACACTACCCAAAGTAGGAGAGTGGCCGTAAGACGTGTCGCTGTCGTAAAAACAAATACAGAAGCCATTTGCGGCACATCTCACCGAAGAACCATCAAAATAATGTGTTTGTTCAACGGATCACATTAATAAATCTACGAGTAAGCTTTTTGGACAAGTATTTTTTTTTTTTTATGTTCACACGCGGGTATCCAAATAGATACCGGTGAAGAGAATTTGCGGGTATCCCGGCGAGTATCGGGTACCCGTCTAAACGCAAGGCCTGTGACTGTCAAGTCAATTTTACCACTATATCTCAAGACGGATGAGACCTTGACTTAATAAACTTAGATGTAATCAGCCTCAAATCTAGGCTGAAATGGATGTCTCTCAAACTCAGCGAAAGTGACATATGTTACAAGTGGTACAAAATAAAACACATTTGACCACATAAATTTAAACTTGTCTACCATTCGCGAGAAAATGGAAGGACAATTTTGCTCTTCAAAATAAACGGCATGGCATGCCATTTATTTTTTGACGGCCCTGTCAAGCGTATAAACATGTGGTGCATTCTGCCTACGTATGCTCTGCCACTCTATCAAACCACAGGCATGAGCCATGACGTTATCCCATGGCTCTAACTGTTCAGCATTCAAATTCGTGAGCGTCGCTACATCACTCAAATGTAATGTAATGATGTCATTTTTATTTCCGCATACAACACACATTCAATGGCGAGGCAGAAAATCCTTTGAAGCTGGCAGAATTTCAAATTTCTCTGACAAGATATTCTTGCATTTGTGGTATGTGGTGATCCCACTATGATCAAATATAATACCTATGATGCTTTAGCAAACTTCGCTGCAGAAAAACGAGAGTTTACAAAATCCATAGATTTTGAGGCTGATTACATCTGTAAGTCTATTCATCAACAATGACCGTATCCTATTTTCACAAGGTGTGTGGGTCAAAGTACAACAGTCCCAATAGCATCCCTCATTATAGCACTAATAATGAAGAGCTGTGTTCATGGTGAGGGACAGTCAGACCGGTGTAATCAGAAGACTTGTGTTCCTTAATTAGGATATATTTCAATAACCTAAAGGCTCTGCAGTGTATTGCTCAGTTCCATGTTCGCAGCTTTATATGTAGGCCTACTTCTGTAACTGAATTTGAACCAGGTAAATAGGTATCCTGATGAAATGACTTCAGTAGGTGATGAACATTCAATCACTTGTACAAGTGAATACCTGTGTGTAGAGATCATTGTTTACGCACAATATATTAATAGATCGGATACTGTACTGTTAACCCTAATCAATCGGTCACCGGATGTGATATTTGGGGTGGTAAAAAAGAAGGGTGATTGAGTGAAAGTGTTGATTCTCGAAAGTTGGGAAAACAATGACCTTCTCAATCAACAAGTTTACAGTTTCCGACACTGGCATTTGTAAAAACTGGTGTGCATACAAGTGAGTTGTTTCAAATTTTATTGACGTAGGGCATGTTTCAATGCAATCCAGCTAATTGCAGTTCGTGAATACTCCAGCATCAGCTGAATTACCCTGTTATCAATCACTCGCTTTATAGCTGAAATATTGCTGAACACAACATTAAACCTCAATTCTCTCTCTCTCTCCTGTTATCAATCACGATCTACCAGTTTGAAGGTACTGAAGCAGTGGAAGGGGAACGTAAGGGCCGTAATTCATGAAGGTTACGTTATGATAGAATCCCGAGTATTCTCCCTTAGCCAGAAGTAATCACCAAGTGCAATCACCAGAAGCTACTCAATCCTTTCCTAGATTTAAAGTGGACTTCAGTCTTCAAATAAACAATTGCAAGTTAATATGATATGTCTAGACATGCTACATGGTCTCTCACTGTTTGATCTGCAGAGACCGTGACACTCCCACCGATACATATGAATAAATGGGTAATTAATTTATTATAACAAAAGGGATACTGAAAATCGGAGGTGACTGAATTGTTACAACTTCTGATCATATTTTTCTCCAGAAATTGTGGGTGATCGATTTCCAATAGGGTGATCGATTTATCTGAGGAATTACCGTAGATTGTCATGTGATTGTATTCCGGAATATAACTGAATATATTGGATCTGTGATGGTCGTTCTTGCCTGTTGACTACGGAGTAAATCTCTGTGATAAAATCAGATGAACGTGGCCTTAATTGGCTGCAGATGTAGTGAAATCTAATCTGCTGAACATTGTCCATTTACAGACAATGTATGTGCTGTTACAAGGACTTCAAGAACTTTGAGCGGCTCAACAATGTGGTTCAAGTGGTACTCAGTGTGGCCATCCGGCTCATCCAGACTCTGCCAGAGGAGTACCAAATCCAGCTCCTCAAAGAGAGCCAGATAAAGGAGAAAGAGGATGGAGAGAAAGACATGACTAAAGAGAAAGAAAAGAAAGATGAGGATGAATGTAAGGGGAGTGAAGAGAAGGAGGAATCAATGGATGAGGAAGAGAGTGAAGAGATCTGGAGCCTGGAGGAGAAAGACAGACTGTTACAGTTTGTTACTAAAGTGTTTTTAATGAACTTCCCGCCATATGTGGCTTACAAACACATAGTTCATTCGTCCTTGGAGGTAGGCTATATATTTTATTCACATGCGTAGTTCAGATTCCTCGCACCACCACTGTCTCCTTCCCCCTGCCACTCTCAGTTATCTGGTTTACAAGCTCTACTGTGGTGTCCAACAGTGTAATTGCTTGCTGATATTTCAGTGCTAACACCTAGACAAATTTGTGCATTTTTTATTTCCGAACAGTTCGATCAAAAATAAATTTGTGCATTTTATTTCCGATCCTTGGTTAAAAATCCGCATTTTAGGTCACATGTTATTTCACTCTTGGCCGTGGTTGGGATAATGTAACTGGGTGGGGTATCATGTCTGTTTTCTGAGGCAGCGCTACAACAAGAGGGCATTGGGACCGCTCTGTCACATATAGGCACCGTCTTGATATGACTGAAAAATTGTTGAAAGCAACATTAAATCCTACTTGCTCTCTCTGTTTGTACATGTCTGTATCAAGTGTTGACATTCCAATATCATCGTTTCCTGAGAATATTAACCAATGGCAAACACTGTCTGTAACATGGTTTTGGGTGGATGGGTGCGTGTGTGAGGGGGGAGGGGCGAGCGGAGGTCTAGACTTGTTTTGCTTGGATAATCAATTGTGTATTAATGTTTAACAAGCTTTCCACTAATTTTTGCAGTTCAGCATGTAGATTTAAAGTAGCGAAAGCCCCCTCATAGTTCCAGAAACCTCTGAATTTTACATTTCAGTTGTTAGATGATGTTGATGATGTTTTGCAGAAGATCTGTAGCCATAATTGTTTATTTACCATTTCCGCGGGATAGTAGTTTTTACCCCTGGGCCATTTTGGCCTCGGGGTGTTGTCGTCATCATGTGCATACGTCAGTTACCGCATTTCAGGCAAAACCGCTTGAGATAGCCACATTATTGTGAACACTCATTTGTCTAGTTCTAAGTTAGACGCCTATCGAAAGTGGCTCCCCTCGACCCATATTTTACAGAGTTATGCCCCTTTACAGATATATTAATTTCTAATTCTGTCCTATATGCTTGGATGTAACCAACTATATCTGCAGAACTATGTTGGATACAGCTTTTCTATTTTGGAAACTTATTTATATTGTTGTATTCTAGAAGCCAAAAAAAAAATTACTTACCTCGGCCCACATTTTACAGAGTTATGCCCCTTTTCAGGTGCAGTTATCTCTGATTTTGTGATGTATGCTTGAATGTAGCCAGTTATATATAAGCTCTTATTTTATGGAGTTATAACCCTTTTTTGTGTGTAATAATCCTGGATATGGTTGAATCTAACCAGTTAAATCAGAAGAACTGTGCTTAATACAGCTACCAGATTTTGGAAACTTATTTATCTACTTGTATTCTACAAGCCTACAAAAAATTCATCTCAGCCCTTATTTTATAGAGTTATGACCCTTTTTTGTGTACTAGATATGATTTTGTGATATCTATATTCCTGAATGTAGCGGTTATATCTGCAGAATTAATGATATTCTCTAAAAAGGACAATTCTGGATGATTAGTAAATATAGTCATAATATGTTGCACCTTCTCAGCATATTTCTCAATTGCTTGGAAGCCGAGGGGTTTTGAGAGTTTCACCCTCATGTTTTACTCGCCAATGCCTACAACATGTACATGTGTCAGGGTTTCCCATGTCTAAAAATCGTCTGTCAATGTTGTCAGCCGAGTCACTAATCCTGCCCATTGCAGCGCTGTAACTTAACTTTTTGGACAGCCTGCAGTCAGGGCAGGCTCCAGCCTGAATCAGCCTGCCCCCTTTTTGGACTGCCTGCAATCAGGGCAGGCTCCAGCCTAAATCAGCCTGCCCACAATGAAGACTGCCTGGCCCGCACCCCAGCGTTTCACTCGAATAGTACATGTACTGTATTAATTCAAGTAACAATTAAAATCTATTTTCCGACAATTGCGTTTTGCCCGTCTGATCCTTTGATTTCATCCGACCACGGAAATTCATCTCGCCATGAAGGCACGAAGGTTCGTTTGCGTTTTTTCTGTCATATAGTCTATTGCGCTCGGACGATGTTCCAGTGTTTGTTGTTTTGTTTGTTGGCGAATAGTTCGTCAAAAACTTGTGCATCTGGCAGGAAATGGCGGCCAATACGTGCCCTCTCCACGAAGCAGCTTTTATCGCGTGATCGTATACAGTTGAGCTATCCGTGGTAGATAATCGAATCATGGAGAATATATCCTTGGATACGGAGAACGATGGGAGCTCTTCTATGTGGAGGTGAATATCGACATACTCCAAGCGCGACGATAACGAGAAACTTAACATAACGACGATGATTTAGGTAGAATTGTTGACCAATACATGATAGACAAACAAGTGCATGCCCGCCATTAAATAATAGACAAGTGAGTGATAATAAAGTGCATGCTCGCACGGGCAGGAGTATCGAAAGTACGGCATGCCCGCACATTTTTTTTGCATGCGGGCAGGCGTTAAGTTACAGCACTGCATTGTAGAAAATTAATCCAGTGATTGTAACTTTCAAACAGGAGTTAATTGTTTTGACCTCAATGAAGTAATTTCATTTTCATGTAAAATCAACCTGGATCTGCAAATATGCTGCCAAGAGAAAATAGATGGATAAGCCACCTCCCTTTAAAGTGTAACTGTGGTACTTTTGCAAGTGTACGACTCATATCCAAGATAATGCTATTAATGTTATTTTTGTACACAGCGCCACAAGCATGTTGTTATTATGGAACGATAAAACACATCACAACGCAACATTGTTACCAAAATGTTCCATTCTGTGCATTGCCGCGACGTCACGCTGACGGTGCAAGACGCTCGAAGTATAACGTCGTTAACGTCGTCTCTGACGTCAAGAGAGGCAGCGCAGACTTCTCTCCCACTGTAGAAATCTGCTTTTAAATCTTCTGAGATTGGACAAAAACTTTACTACGTTTTGTTATTCGTATCATTATCTTGAATATGGTACACACTTACACAAGTGCCACGGTTACACTTTAAACCTTAGATTATGTGACTCTAACTCTGGGAACTCTGTGTGAATGGTGTTTCAGTCACTGGGCTCCCTCGTTGCTGGGCATTTCAACAGCTGGCAGCATGTAGAATTTAGACTAGATTGGGCCATAAATAACTGAAGTTGTATTCAACACATAAAATAATGAAAGTGATCAACGAGACCCAGTTGGAATTATTGGCTTGAAAGAATTATTTCATTTCCTACTTATGACTGACCAAATCCACCTGCCTTCTCCAGACAACTTTAACAGGATGTTTTCATTGGTGCACAGACTAAAAATTGTTTAATGTTTTGTTCTGTATCTCAAATATGACTAAAGTTTGATTTCAAGACAAAAGATAAAAAATATATATTTTGGGTGCATCTAATAAATTTTCTCTGTATTTTGAGCATATCTCTAATTTGAGCAGAACATAGCTAGTGTGTAATCTAAATCTCTCAATTATCCAGAAGTCACTATTTTAGGGGCCAAGCTGAATTATCCAAAATTCTGTATAAATGGGGCCATGCTGAATTATCCAGAAGTCTGTATAATTGGGGCCACGCTGAATTATCCAAAATTCTGTATAAATGGGGCCATGCTGAATTATCTAGAAGTCTGTATAACTGGGGCCACGCTGAATTATCCAAAATTCTGTATAAATGGGGCTATGCTGAATTATCCAAAATTCTCTATTTTGGGGGCGTCGTTGAATTATCCAAAATTCTGTATAAATGGGGCCACGCTGAATTATCCAAAATTCTGTATAAATGGGGCCATGCTGAATTATCCAAAATTCTGTATAAATGGGGCCATGCTGAATTATCCAAAATTCTCTATTTTGGAGGCCTCGCTGATTTATCCAGAACTCTGTATAAATGGGGCCATGCTGAATTATCCAAAATTCTGTATGAATGGGGCCATGCTGAATTATCCAAAATTCTCTATTTTGGGGGCCTCGTTGAATTATCCAGAAGTCTGTATAAATGGGGCCATGCTGAATTATCCAGAATTCTGTATAAATGGGGCAACGCTGAATTATCCAGAATTCTCTATAAATGGGGTTCCACCGAATTATCCAAATTTCTCTATAATGGGACCACATTGAATTGTCCAGAATTCTCTATAAAGGGGGCCTCATTGAGTTATTCAGAAGTTTGTATAAAGGGGGCCTCGCTGTATTATCCAGAATTCTCTATGAAGGGGGCCTCGCTACCTTAAAAGAATCACATAAATGACGGGGACACACTTGTACAAGTGAATAAGAAAAATCACTTGACAGTGAATGGTGGTTATTAGCATTCACTCTACCAAGTGATAAAACAAATTGTCCTCCATTGCCAAAATATGACGACGTATAGTTTTTGCTCTACAATGGTGTAATGAACACTATGTATATATGAACATCATTTCAAATCCCCTCTTGCATATCATAAGAAAAAAAAAGATTTTAAGGAAGGTAAAATGATTGAGCTTTTTAATAAACCTGTTCTGTATGATATGCATTGAAGACGGGTAAGTTGATAGAATGATGATTGTCCTTTCACAGTTATACTTTACCAGTGAAATAAAACGTGCTTACCCTAGGACTTGCAATTTTTCGAACAGCATTTTTAGACTAAGAAGCAGAAAAAATCCATCTTTATGTCAACTGAGGCTAAATACTGTGGCATGGATACAGTATTTATCCCAAGAACTGCAAAGATAGCTAGTGAAATTTGTAGAATATTAGCAGAATCCCTCTCTAAAGTTGCTTAAAGTTAAGTTGTAGTTAGAAGAAATAGGGTATGTGTGTTTTTAAGAAAAGAGAAATATATATCTGTTAAATTCATGCAAAGTTAAATACCATAAAGCAAAAAAACCCAGATAAATATATGTGAAGTGGGAATCCTGATAAAATCGCTTGAAGTAGTGATAAAGTGTTCACTTTTACAAGTGTGTCTCCTAACTGATCAATCGAATTGCAATAAATAAGCTTATATCCAGTTGTTGTAGGCATTGAAATGTTAAGTTTTTGTTTGAAATGTTCAGGTGTAATTTTGAACAAAGTTGCATCGTTACTGTATGTGTGAAGATTAGAACATCTGTAAAAGCTCTTATGTTTATTAAGTTCATCTCATACTATGTCGATTGTTCACTTCATTTGTAAATGTTGGTGAAGATGTACTTTACAAATAGACTGACAAAATGGACAAAAGTGAACAGACAAAATTGAGCAGTACATCGGCGAGAAATGATATGCATGAGGCATGAGTCCATTTGCACCAACCGATTAGGACTGACAATTTTCATTAACAATAGAACAATGTTCCAGTTGGCAGACTTTGGTGTCATCATGGTTTGGAAACTTTGGCTATTATTATTCAATTAAATAGCTCTACTTGATTCTTGGAATATCTGAACAATTCAAATTTTCTACAGTTGTGGCTAAATCATGTGAAATCAAATGTTAAAAGTGACATATCGGTAACCATACTACAGCTGGAACATTGTCTTCTCTCATCAACCTCGCATCATTTGAGAATTTCAAAAGAGCACAGATTTCTTCTAAATTTTGTTGGAATTATCATATTTTGAAATTGTTTATTTCTGAAAGACGACTTCTGTTATGGAATATTTCCAGGAGCTTTCCCAGCATGAAACAAGTGCATTGAACAATTTTTGTGAAATCTCAGTAAGTTTGTTATTCCTCTTGAATGTATTTGGTTTAAGGAGACTTGAGGGTCTAAGAACAATTCACTGTCCTTTAATCATCAATATGAGGATGTCCTACTGTTGACCAGAAATCAATCACTGATGGACTACTGAACATTCATAGAATTTACATTGATTTTTCTGCATAGATTTTGAAATGAATTCGAAACAAATTTCTTTGTTCAAATAATTTGAAATCATTCAAAGTTTCAGTTTTACTTTTTCAGTTGTTGTCACTTTTCATTAACCATGATCAACTACAGATATTTTTTAATCTTATTAAATGACTGACAATAATATTCCTTGCCTTTCAGGGAGTATATTTTAACAATAATGGGTTCACTAAAATAAGTTCCACTCTGATCGCTAGTACTGAATGAGGAAGATAAACTGTAGGATTGGGGGATTATGTTGGTATTTCTGATGTGAACTGTTTGTGTGATTCAGGATCCCGACGTACCTCTCTACCTCCTGCGAAATGTCTGCTTCTTCTGCGATAGTAATGGTATACAGGCTATGAACCAATGCTTTGAGAAGGCCACACCGCAAACCCTCCCGTTTACCGTAGCACATACTCTCATCACTATCATAGCTAATGTGAGTATACAATGTTACATGCACCATCAATTGTAATTTTAGTGTACATCACAAACCAATCTTAAATAAAATGACCAATCTTCACCGTATCTTTTAAGAAGGAATATTAGGACAAAAGTAGCTTCATTGCTGTCAGCTAACCTTTCAAGATTCACACCACATATGCTTCTGATTATGAAGCTGAAGGGCCTATTTCCACAATGCCTTTAATAAGTCAAAATAACTGTTTTGTTCCACAAAGAATCTTGAGAGATCATAGCTGCTCCTTCTTTATGTACATCACATATGATTATGGTGATACATGTAGCCCATGATTGGTGATTATAGTAATTGAGCTATGTTTCTACATATAGATTCCATTTTGTTGTTGATCAGTACGTTGTAGATGTTGGTTGTTTGTTTTGTACAGTTGAGACTGTGGATGAACATACCCACTGTGATGCAGTATATTATTCCACTGAGAACAGCTGTCATCAGGTGAGGATAATCCTTTGCTAATTCATCTATGTCTCACTGCAGTACTCGTTACCTCCATTTTGTCTTCACCACCCCTCATTAATATATAATATTAGAGGGGCTTCATGTACTTGAGGAATTATATTGTTCATCCGTTTGGTCGGATTTCTCTGGATGATCTCTCGGCTATTATTTGATCGACAACTTTGAAACTCATCGCATGATTTGTTGTTTATCTGTTCCGATGATTTCTCCAGGTTTGCGACCTGTGTTGAAAATTTCTCCAGAGATCTGTCCCTTTATCGTCAATATTAATATATGCAATAGGAGTCTGGACTTCAAATAGCTGACTAATATCACGAAAACATTTGATACTTACCGGGTGAATGTTCACTATTATGTAGATGAGCACAGTCATGTTTTCCCTCCCATAGCCTGGAGGTTCATCTATGTCATCTAATAAACCCAGATATTAATATATTTGACCAAATGTGAATTCCTGGGTGAATGATCAAACTGATTTTGTCTCCAATTCCAGGTATATGTGTAAGTTATCTGACAAGGACCTACGTATGGCCGGTACAAGGAACATGACTGACCTGATGTGGGCTGCTGTCAAGGAACCTTTGGATACTCACTTCACCTATGACAAAGAGGGTCTGGATCTGGCCTTCAAATACTTCACCTGCTCCACGCTGACCATCCGGTTGGCTGGTATCACACAGATTAATGTGAGAATGAAACACCCCCGACACCATTACATTACTGTCAAATTTACTTAATAAACAAGAGCACAATTTTTAGGAACCGGGACATTCTCGAGAACACCCTGACCTGTATTTTTCATTTTTGGGTGGTATCATAACCTTATATACGGTAATTTCCCTAATAATTCATTCACAGGAAGTTCACTTTTTAACCCTGATATTCAAAAACAGAGAAAAAGTAACAATACCATTCTTCTTTCAAATTGAGGAAAAACCATATATTGACAAAAGGTGAGACTTTGTAGCTGGTGCCATGAAGAATATTTCCATATATGAGTCATTTTTGCTGCACTTCCGGTGATCAAATTATTAGGGGAATTACCGTAGCCACAGATAAAGGCAGAAGCTTACAAGATACCACCCTCATAAGAAGCAGCCACTAACCTCTCTGGATCTGTTTCGAAACACCGTCTGTGCCCCACAGTAGTGTTACATTGAAACGATTGGAGTGATTCAGATGTTTCAAAGTAACATTTGGATGCTTCTCATTTCAGAACCAAATAAATGTTTACAACGAAAGCTGTAACAATGAGACTTTGGCCGATGCTGAAAGGTAAGATATGGAGATCAACATTATCTTTATTTTATGGAGAGGTAGATTGATGTTTACTATGTAATATCACATAAAGTTTTCAGTAATTTCCTACCCTATGCGCGAACGATGTGTCACATACCGAAATAAGAGTCAATGTCACAGATCAAAGATCAGAGGCCTAAAAAAAAATCATTGAACCGTTCATTTCCGGTCTATATCTATGACAGTTTTTTATCCGCAGATGAGACAAATTTGTCCTGTACCAAACTGACGTAAAAGGTCAAGGTCGCTGTGACCCCAAAATCAGAAGGGGCCCTCGGTGGCCGAGTGGTCTAAGGCGCTTCGCTGGTGACCGCTAGCCTCACACTGCTGAACCGGCACGGGTTCGAGCCCAGCTGGTCCATGTGTGAAAGTTTGTCAGTTACTTGCCAAAGGGCGGTGGTTCTCTCCGGGTACTCTGGCTTCCTCCAGCTTGTGTACATCTGTCAATGGTCCAGAGGTGTGCTGAAGATGACTAACCTTGACCTATTTTTTCAAGGCCCTATACTGTTTATAATATAACATGAAGAGTTATAGCTAGGCTTTCCAAATTAATACTATGTATACATCTGGCAATGCTCCGGAGGTGTCCTGAAGATGACTGACCTTGACCATTTTTTCAAGGTCATATACTGTTTATTAAGATATAACATGAAGAAATATAGCTAGGCTTTCTAAATTAATACTTTGTATACATCTGGCGATGGTCCAGAGGTGTGCTGAAGATGACTGACCTTAACCTATTTTATCCAGGTCAGATTTTATTTAGTACAATATTTCATGAAGGATTATATCTACATTGTCCAAATTTATACCACATATGCCTGGACTTGAAGTCTATTGAATAGCACTTACCTTGACCTATTTTCTAAAGGTCAAGTCTATATGTTAAGTCTAAATTCTCCAAATTCATGTTCCACATGCAATTAAGGTAGAATAGACTAGAAAAAATGTTGAAGATGACTGACCTTGATCTGTGTTTCCAAGATCAAATTACTTGATTGGATTATGAGCTATATGGAAGGGTATATTTAGGCCCAAGAATTTGCTCATGATCTATCAGAACCTCAGCACAAAATGTTTCCCATTAGTCAAGGCATTTGCAAAAGCTGACCTGGCTCAAGATGTATTTCTAAGATGAGAGAAATGCAGTCGACCCCTTCTAGATCACATTATTGTTAACATAAATGATGTTGTCAAAGTTCTGAAAATACATTTTATGCAATGCATGATTGCTGAGTGAAGACATTAACTGATAACCGAGGGGTATTGGAGCCCATTGGCTATTTTCTGATAAATCCTGAGGAGACCAGATAGACCATATATCAGTGCTGAAATGGAAGTAAAAATTCGGCGATTATTGCCAGAAATCGACTAGAATGCATCTCCAGCTGTCTAGGACTCCAGATCTGCACCCTCGCCTAAAGTGTTGGGACAGTTGAGCCCCCCATTCTCAAGGAGCTTCCTCTACCCCTGAAAGTGGATGCTTCACGTCACTTCCTGTTATTATATTTGATACATGTTGATTGTTTACCTATTCCAGTGTGGGGAATCAACTGGCTTCCTGGCTGATTGACAGTAAAATTATCCAACACATCTTTGGTCCCAATCTACACGTCGAGGTGAGTTACACATTGGACAGTAATGCAATAACAGTAGGCCTTGTGTTTGTCTTATACCAGTTGCCATTTCATACCCATTATTGAAATTCCAACAGGGCTGTTACTAAACGTTCCCAGCTGATTGCCATGAGGGTAAGCTAAAACTGAAATCATAGCGGTGATTTGTATTTCGAGGAAGACTCAGAAGATGTTCGTGTATTCACTGCAATAATTAATTTTCTTGGGAAGAGAAATAAATTGTCTTGAATTAATGAAGGAAAGTTCGATATAGGTGCCACAATGATGTCCATCTGTCTGTCTGTCTATCTATCTGCAGGTTAAAGTAAATGTTAAAGTCTTGGACTGTTAAAGTTAACAGCTTCTCAGTCTCACCCTATGTCTCCTGAACCAAGGCCCCCACCCGACCCCTGAACCTTCATATATTCTGGGTGCTTACATCATGCTACACTTGTTCAACCCATCCAGTACCCTGGGAGCATGTCCCCATCCCCGAGTCCCACCCTCAATCTCCTAAGCTAAGCTTCGCCCGACCCATACCTTTGTATATTCTGGGAGCTTACAGTGTTCTAGACTTACTCAACCCATATACTACCTCCGGAAGCATGTCCCCACCCTGGGGGACCAAGCCTAAATCGATCTTTGCCCGACCCGGTATGAGATGCAGTGTACATTGTATATACACACACACATGCTGAACCACCTACAATAGATATAGTCATGACTAACATCTAATAGGAATGACTAACGTCACAGGACTTACGAAGTAGGGTTTGATACGATTTAAGTGTGTACCTTGACCTAAGACTGACCATTTCCATGGTCGTAGGATGCATTGAGACATGTTTTTGCCAATTTCGAGGTTTCTAGGTCACTTAATTAGGTCAGAAATTGGGTCAGAAAGTAGGTCACATTGACCTTGACCCAATTAAGTCAGGTCACACTGACATTGACCTAATTAAGTTCATTTCCATGGTCTTAGGAAGCATTAGGACATGTTTTTGCCAATTTTGAGGTTTATAGGTCACCTAAGTAGGTCAAATTTTCATCAAAAGTAGGTTAGCTCAGAATTTAATGGTAACAGTCCCCTAATGCACGTTCATGCCAAAAATGCCCTTGGTTTTGGTCTGAAATCCTTGTATTTGGCACCTACTGTCTTCGTCAACGCAACTCGTCCTACAGTTTTCAATGGATTCTTTTAATATTTGGTGCACGTGATCGGTACCATGTGTAGATGTGCATGAACTTTTTTCGGCCCGATTCGACGTTTTCTTGAGTTACTCCCCTTGGTTTTGGTCTGAAATCCTTGTATTTGGTACCTACTGTCTCGTCAACGCAACTCGTCCCAGAGTCTTCAATGGATTCTTCTGAAATTTGGTACACATGGTCAGTACCATGTGTAGATGTGCACGAACCTTTTTCAGCCCGATTCGACGTTTTCTTCAGTTACTCCCCTTGATTTTGGTCTGAAATTCTTGTATTTGGCACCTACTGTATTCAACGCAACTCGTCCCAGAGTTTTCAATGGATTCTTTTGAAATTTGGTACACATGATCGGTACCATGTGTAGATGTGCACAAACTTTTTTCTGCCCGCTTCGACGTTTTCTTGAGTTGCTCCTCTTTGATTTTGGTCTGAAATCCTTGGATTTGGCACCTATTGTCTTCGTCAACGCAACTCGTCCCAGAATTTTCAATGGATTCTTCTGAAATTTGGTACACATGATCACTATCATGTGTAGATGCGCATGAAATTTTTTCGAACCAATTCAACGTTTTCTTTAGTTATCCGCCCTTGATTTTAGTCTGGAATACTTTTTGTTTGGCACCTGCAGTCCTCGTCAACGAAATTCCTAGGGGTTTCATTGCATTCTTTTGAAATTAGGTACACATGATTGGTGCCGAGTGCACATGTGCACAAACTTTTTCGAGTTGATTCAACAGTTTCTTGAGTTACTCCCCTTGATTTTGGTCTGAAATCTACATTTGACACATACTGTCCTCATGAACGCAATTTGTTTCAGACTTTTCGATGGATTCTTTTGAAATTTGGTACATATGGTCGGTACCATGTGTAGATGTGCGCAAACTGTTTTTGAGCTGATTCGACGTTTTCTTCAGTTACTCCCCTTTATTTTAGTCTGAAATCCTTGTATTTGGCACCTACTGTCATTTCGAGCTAATTCATCAGGCAATGAGCTTACTTTTGCAGCTTATGCTAAAAAAAAATTTGTTTTAAAGTTACTGATACATGTATACATAAGCGCATAACCGGGGGTGAGGGAATATGCACCCCCGCAGAGCAAGAGTAACTGGAGTTATTATGCCCCCCCTCTAACTAGAGGGGGGGCATATAGCGATCGCTTTGTCCGTCCATCCGTCTGTCCGTCTGTCTGTCCGTCCGTCTGTCCGTCCGAATTTCTTGTCCGAGCAATATCTCGGTTAATATTTGATGGACAGGATTGAAACTTGCATGGAATGTGGCTAGTGCCTCGTAGATGTGCAGCGTTGAGTTTTTTCCGAGTTCCGGTATAATTTTCAAGAGTTATGGCCCTTTTTCTGAAATCTCTGTGAATGGGACTTGTCCGGGCTGGATCTTGGTTAATATTGTATGGACAAGTATGAAATTTGCATGATATGTGGTCAGTGCCCCACAGTTGTGCAGCGTAAAGTTTCTTCACGTTTCGCTTATATTTTCAAGAGTTATGGCCCTTTGTTCCTGAATTCTTCATGAATTGGGACTTGTCCGGGCTGGATCTCGGTTAATATTGTATGGACAACTATGAAATTTGCAGGATATGTTGTCAGTGCCCTGTAGTTGTGCAGCGTGAAGTTTCTCCGCATTTCACGTATATTTTCAAGAGTTATGGCCCTTTTTTCTTCAAATTTGTGTGAATTGGGACTTGTCCGGGCTGGATCTCGGTTAATATTGTATGGACAATTATGAAATTTGCAGGATATGTGGTCAGTGCCCTGTAGTTGTGCAGCGTGAAGTTTCTCCACATTTCGCGTATATTTTCAACAGTTATGGCCCTTTTTTCTTCAAATCTTTGAGACTTGTAGGGCTGGATCTCGGTTAATATTGTATGGACAAGTATGAAATTTGCATGATATGTGGTCAGTGACCCATTGGTGTGCAGCGTGAAGTTTCTCTGCTTTCGGTTATATTTTCAAGAGTTATGGCCCTTTGTTTATCAAAACTAAAGTGAATGGGATATATTCATTTGTCCAGGCTGGGTCTCAGTCCATAACCGATTTGGACCAGAAAAATGGCTATATTATATATTATCCTACATTCCAAAGCAGACAACATAGGTCCTGAAGTTAAAGTATGAAGTTGCCCCAAAAAGAGTGAATTGGGTGCAAAATTCAAAGTTCACTGATAATTTCACCACAATATACTCCCAAGGAATGTAGGTCTCATAACCAGGTCACATTTTCGGATTTGGCGAAAGCCCTGGCGACCATCTTGTATCGAAACATCGTATTATCACTTGTTGGCTGATACTTGGAATATGTATTATGTGAGGCATGGCAAAAAAAGTGACAGAAACAGAATTTTTATAATTATCCAAATTAGGCCTCCACCAACCAATAAACAACAGAACAATGGCGGGGCAGTGTCGGATTAAAGCGGAAGGGGGGGCATACAATTGAGCAATCTCTGATTGCTTCCTTCCTGTGTTATTGCTCCTACAAATACCGCTCCATGCCCTTATGTATCCCCCCCCCCCCCCCGACCTGATTTCCAAACCTGCCTACACCACTTATACAACAATGATAGCTTATACATGTACAGTATTATGACAATTGCAACAATACAAACAACATACAGTCCAGAAAGGTTCATTTGTATGGTTAACCTTTGTCTATAACAACATTCAGGTGATAAAAATGTTGTTTGTCGACTGTATTTTTGCACGGGCATATTTTGGGTTCAATTGAACTCTTGTTTTAATTTGTGTTCAATTCATGCATGATCCTATAGTCGTTTGAATGATTGACCTATATAATATTAACATGGTTGAAGTGCCAAGCGACATGATTGTCACTCTGGCATATTACTGTGGGTTCTTTAACTAATGCAAACTGTATTTTGAACTTTTTGTTTCTTGCAGTTGATTAAGCAAAGTCAGATAATATTGAATTTCTTGGCCATGGAGGGCAGGGTCACAAATGAACACATTGATTGTATTTGGGCAGCAAGTCAGGTAGGTGCTACATTACATGACGAGTGTAACAAATTATACATAATACATTTGATGAGTCTAAATGAACCATGTGTGACTGGAGAAACTGTAATAGCTGGAGTAACTGTAATATATTACTAGAGTAAGTAACTGTATGTTTTACTGATCATACCAACACTGAGTACTAATGTGTGACTGGGGTCACTTTGATGTGTGACTGGGGTCACTTTGATGTGTGACTGAGGAACTAAATGTAATGTATTACTAGAGTAAGTAACTATTATGTGTTACTGATCATACTAACACTAAATGTAATGTTTGACTGGAATAACTAACGTTTGACTGGGGTAACTAATGTGTGACTGGAGTAGCTGTAACTGGTGGATGAACAGAGTAACTAATGTGTGACTGAAGTAACTGTAACTGGTGGATGAACAGAGTAACTAATGTGTGACTGGAGTAACTGTGACTGGTGGATGAACAGAGTAACTAATGTGTGACTGAAGTAACTGTGACTGGTGGATGAATAGAGTAACTAATGTGTGACTGGAGTAACTGTAACTGGTGGATGAACAGAGTAACTAATGTGTGACTGGAGTAACTAACATTTAACTGGGGTAACTAATGTGTGAGTGGAGTAACTAACTGGTGGATGAACAAAGTAACTAATGTGTGACTGGAGTAACTAACTGGTGGATGAACGGAGTAACTAATGTCTGACTGGAGTAACTGTAACTGGTGGATGAACGAAGTAACTAATATGTGACTGGAGTAACTGTAACTGGCGGATGAACAGAGTAACTAATGTGTGACTGGAGTAACTAACTGGTGGATGAACAGAGTAACTATTGTTTGACTGGAGTAACTATAACTGGTGGATGAACAGAGTAACTAATGTGTGACTGGAGTAACTGTAACTGGTGGATGAACAGAGTAACTAATGTGTGACTGGAGTAACTGTAACTGGTGGATGAACAGAGTAACTAATGTGTGACTGGAGTAACTGTAACTGGTGGATGAACGGAGTAACTAATGTGTGACTGGAGCAACTGTATCTGGTGGATGAACGGAGTAACTAATGTGTAACTGGAGTAACTGTAACTGGTGGATGAACAGAGTAACTAATGTGTGACTGAGTAACTGTAACTGGTGGATGAACAGAGTAACTAATGCGTGACTGGAGTAACTAACTGGTGAATGAACAGAGTAACTGATGTGTGACTGGAGTAACTGTAACTGGTGGATGAACAGAGTAACTAATGTGTGACTGGAGTAACTGTAACTGGTGGATGAACAGAGTAATGTGTGACTGGAGTAACTAACGTTTAACTAGGGTAACGTTGAGGTGTGACTGAAGAAAATAACTAATGTGTGACTGGAGTAACTAACTGGTGTATAAATAGAGAAACTAACTAATGCGTGATGAGTATCTGTAACATGTGTCAATGAAAAACTGCAACATTGAAAGTTCTCAATTCAAGTTTCGTTTCTTAGCTCGATGGTTAGACTTACTCAGTGTGTTCCACTTTCCAGTCAGTATTTTGGATATATCAGAATCAGCTGTCCAATGGGCCTCATATTGAGGCTATAATGTAGAATGCTCAGTATAAACAGAAAAGGTTGAATCTGATTGTTTTAATCAGATTACTAGGTTAATAATACCAGAATGTTGTTGATTTCAGTTAAAACACTGCAGTAAGCAGGTGTACGATATCCTCATCCCTCTGATTAAGAATTTAGAGCTTCACCCGGTACAACACCTACTGAAGTTACTCTCTGGCCTGGAACCCTCTTCTCATACAGAGTCGGTACGTTACCAATCACAGGAAGTGAAATTTCTCTCCATAAAGTCTGGGTGTGATGAAATTTATTAGAACAGGAATTTGACAAAATGTTTCAAATTCAAATTTATCAGAATGGCTGATTGAATTTTGATAGTGGGATCCCATGGTTATCAAATGTCTGTGTTCATTATAATGCCGGGGACCTCATGTGTGATTGCTTTTCCATCACATCTGTTCAGCATTGTTCAAGTTGTACGGGTGTATAATGAGGCCTTTCAACTCTTGTTTCAAGGTCCTCGGCAAATTTGTCTCTCATAATTCTGAAGTTAGTTGTAGCATAGACTCAACAGACTTACATTGTGTACACCGCGTCAGTGACCTTGTCCTATTCTCACAAAATTATTGGGTCAAACTTCACTTGTACTTCATCGCTGAATTTTAAAGATAAAATATAGACTGTGCAGGGGAAACAAACTACCAGCAGATCAGATGTAGCTTACATCAATGGAGCATAAGCAACTACTTCTACACTATACTGAAATCTCTTTAATAATGAGCCGTGGTAAAACTGATGGACACTAAGACCAGTATAATTGGTAGACAAGTGGTCATTAGGCCTCTGTTAATTAATCTTTAGCTTCTCATGACCTTGGGAGGAAATTATGATGATGCTGAATGCTGTAATTATTAATTATTAATTATTTGGCTGCATTAAGACATTCGAATAAAAAAGAAGTTATGTATGTGGTAAACTTCGAGCACCAATGGAAAGTTTATATCAACTTGTCAAAGACAACTATTTCCCTAATTTCTGCCATTAGAACTGCAAAAAGCTTTGTTGTTGACTAAATCATGTGAAATTTAAATGGCACCTGTGACATTATATCATAGAATTTATATTCAAGTAACACCCTTTTCAAAGAAGGAAAATTTGAGAGGAGTTAACCAGTATCCCAACAAAATTTAGTTATATTTATCAATAGTCTCCCCTTGTAAAATTGCTGCTTCCAATAAATTAGAATCAACCACCAGAGTCCCGTTGGAATTATCAATTAACTGAAATGTCTGCATAGAAAAACGTCAGCTTGTGAACAGAAATCCAAGAAAAGAAGGCAACAATATTATTTACCATCGAAACGAACTGAAAAAAACCAGTCCAATTCCGTTTCGTAACAGGTCCGACTTTTGCATGCAACAAGTCCGATTTTTGCATGCACCGGACTGCCGCGCAAGGCGACGCGCAACCGGAAGTAACTTGTCGCGGGAAATGTTGACAGAGAACACCAACAGCAATGGCCAAAGATCGGCTTGAAATAAATTTTCAATGGATTATTTCTTGGATTGTCCATTCCTTCAGATATATCTAGTCTTCAAAAAGGTATTTACGAAAACTGGTCGCATTTTATCTTTTTTGTTGGACGAAATCCTACTTGCCGCATGCGACAGGCAGATTTTTTTGCAACCTGTCGCCGGAAAAATTCACTTGCCGGCGGCAGGTAGGCATGCGTTATTTTGACCGTAGCCTTTTTCTGCACATTTTTTTTTGCAGCAAAAAATGCCAAATAATTAAAACAATGCGTAATTATTGTTACGACAAAAAAACATGCGGGCGGGTCATGAGAAGCTAAAGATTAATTAACAGAGGCCTTAACCAGGACCTACATGTATTTCAATTTCCCCAAGGTCGAGGACTTCTCAGTGTATTGCCCATATCACGTTCACTATAAATGAATTTGAAGCATTGTACGAGTCGAGTTGTCCATTTGTGATTAACATGAAGTCTCCATTTCCTATTATTGTCTGTATCAGACATTGTACCTGGCCTCTGCCCTGGTCAAGTGTATCTGGAACACATACTCTGCTAGTCAGTGCCAAGTATCAACCATACAGCACCAGTCACAGACTGCCCAACCCCAGCTGGAGGCTTATACTGCCATTACCCGGGAAAATGAAGAGATGGAACGAGGTGAGGAACTATTCTACATGAATTCATTTATAATACAATACTGAGGCTTTTTCAAGCTGAAAGTATTGAGTGGAGGATCACGGGGCATGATTGCAATGACAACATTTGTTCTTCCTGGCCCCATTGTATCTGAGATAGAATTCAGTTGAAGAAAACTACTAACCCTAAACTCGAAAAATTTGTCATTTTGTGATTCATCCCGTAAAACATGGCAACTCCAGCTGTTGTTTCTCCATTGAACTGGACATTAAATCTAAATCTCTCCCTCTCTTGTTGTTTCTCCGTTGTACAACATATACTTTTTGTCGATGTCTTTTACTTCAGCTGGTTTGGGAAAGGCTGCTCAGCATGATATCAGCAGTAGTAACAGTTCACAACTCTCGGAAGGGTCAAGAGAAGAGGGCACTGCTAAAAAGGTTCGATCTCTTGTTTAGTATGTTCACATTAATTGGCTGGATATAGAACTTGTCCTGACCATTAGACAATATTGACAGCATTGCAGTTCATCATCCCTTCGTATGTCTGACTCACACTGCAGTACTCGCCATTTGTAGCTGTGTTTCCCACCAATGACTCACACAACATGAATTTCACTTTCCATTTTGGGTCATGGATAGACTGTAAGTTCTCGTATTCACATGTACAAATGGCGTTAGACATGATACATGTAGATTTTGGATAATATTCCTTGTTATTATAACTGTAATATAATTGGGATTGTAACTATGTTGGGCAGAAACATTACCCATCTTGAGCAGGGGTTCATAGAAGTCACATCTTACTACCGTTAATAGGCTGTAAAATTCACCCAAAAACTCAGTGGAGGAGCCAAGAATCACGGTAAACTTATGAAAAACTCAATTCTGGCAAAAATACTATTGCTAATGTATTAGAATATTACACTGGAAAGGGGTAAAATTCTAGAAGAACTGAATATTGATTGGACAAAACTCAATTCAGCGAGAAAAAAAAACCTGACTATTTTGACGTCTATGAACACCTGTTGAGCCATCAGAGTTTTCCGGATTTTCGGTTTTTCCAGATTTGCTAATTGTTAGATGCAAACATTTTGTTATTCGCCCTTATACTTTTCAGCGAGCAGATAATCTACAGATGTTGTTGTTTGAGAATGTGCATAGAAGTTCAAAATAGGGTTAAAATGGCTAATTGACAAAGAAGGGTATTGTCTGCACTCATGTAACATGTGCAGCTGGCATTGGGCCTGAAGCCTATTGAAAATGACTTACCTTGATTTATTTCATCAAGGTCAGATTCTAGTACCAGGTATTTGTGTTGTCATTTGAAAGATTACAGCTAGGCTCTCCCAATGCACACTACAGTTCATACAGCACAGGGCGTATATTGAAGCCCATAAGGCTCTTGTTTCAACATGCATACAGTATGAATAATGACATTGTCTCTCAGTGAGGAATGATATAACTTCTCCAACCAGTGTGGTTATACCTGTATGTGTGTTAACAGTGGGACCACTTCCTGTGGAATGACCATCAAAATGATATTTAGAATTTTTGAACTTTTTTGGAATTCCCTATTGCAATTCATCAATAAACATGATAGAGCTGTTTGAATACATGTGACGGTTATGTTTTAGGAAGGGCATGGTCCAGATGGAGGAAGGAAAGTAGGGAGTTGTGGTGTGGAGGGTAAGGGCCAGTTCAGAAATACTGGTACCAAGCACGTTGACTCTGAGGAGAGTAACTTGAGTGCTGATTCTGAGGCCAGTCTACATGATTGCGGTCTGGAGGCTGGGCCTTGTACACATATAGCCAGGACTGGTCAGACAGTGAGGGCAGGGGGCCGGAGAAAGGCTGTGCTCAAACCGACATGTAGTGGTAGTGAGGCGAGTGATAGTGATATAGAATGTAGTGAGTCTAGTGAGGAAATGGTCACTGATGGTGATACTGAACACGAATCTGCTGAGGAGGGTATGGCGCTCAAGGGCCACCATATAGGACACCGGCCACTCCTCAACAAACATTTACACACTAGGCACTGTCAGCATGGGGCTATAGGTAAAAGGTTTAGGGGGGTTCACAAGCAGGGGCAGGGCGATAGTACGGAGGAAGAGGAAGACTGTGAGGATGAGGAAGAGGTGGAAGGAGGAGAGAGTGAGGATTCTGAGGAGTTCAGAGATACAGAGGAGGAGGAGGAAGCTGAATTAAGGCAGCATGTAACCCTGGCCCACATGAAACAGCACGGCTGGCACACGAAGGAGTCTGAGGAGAGCTCAGAGTTGGACGAGGAGCTCAGTGAAGCTCGCATGATCCAAGAGGTTAAACTCCAGTATGAGGCCCAGCAAGCTGTGAGGCAGCAGCGGGCCAAGCAGGCCCGACAAGCCAGGACAGGGCACTTAATAAAACAGGCCACCCAGATGATGCTGCAGAGAGATCGAGGTCAACAACGGAGATTTGGTCCCCAGAGGAGGCAGAAAGCTCGACGAGGCAGGCCACATCAGGCAGGTGAACCTGGTATACGAGGTCAACAGGCCCAGCAGAAAACTGAACCTCCTTCAAATGATGGCCAGCAGAAGGATAAGTCCGCCCACTCAGATATGCTCACTCAGGTAATTGCTATGCGAGTATATCTACTATCCTATCATATAATAAATAGTATACATCAGTCAATGGGCCAAACTTCCCTAACTTGAACCACTCAGATAGGCTCACTCAGGTAATTGCTATGCGAGTATATCTACTATCCTATCATATAATAAATAGTATACATCAGTCAATGGGCCAAACTTCCCTAACTTGAACCACTCAGATAGGCTCACTCAGGTAATTGCTATGCGAGTATATCTACTATCCTATCATATAATAAATAGTATACATCAGTCAATGGGCCAAACTTCCCTAACTTGAACCACTCAGATATGCTCACTCAGGTAATTGCTATGCGAGTATATCTACTATCCTATCATATAATAAATAGTATACATCAGTCAATGGGTCAAACTTCCCTAACTTGAACCACTCAGATAGGCTCACTCAGGTAATTGCAATGCGAGTATATCTACTATCCTATCATATAATAAATAGTATACATCAGTCAATGGGTCAAACTTCCCTAACTTGAACCACTCAGATAGGCTCACTCAGGTAATTGCTATGCGAGTATATCTACTATCCTATCATATAATAAATAGTATACATCAGTCAATGGGCCAAACTTCCCTAACTTGAACCACACATGCATTCGTGCCTGTTCCTCTGTTTAATTCATCATTCAGTGAATGAAAACTGGGGCAGTTGCCCTATTGTTCAAAGATTCAATAATAGTAGAACCTTCCCATGTAGAGATATCTAAGATTTGTGGCTCGGATGGAGGTATCATGTGAAAGTGCTCAATTGACACACTGATAAACTGCTATTATATTGATGGCAGGAGGTGGTGGTGGAGGTGGGATCTGGTGATAACGTACAGAGTACCAGTTCTGACCCAGCAGCCCCTGCCCACAAGGACCAGGAGGAGGGGAACAGGGAGAAGGGACAGCCGACCCAGGTCGTCTACGACTGCTCACAATACATGGAACAGGTTCATGCCCAGAGACACAGACATAGACACATTGATGGGTAGGTCCCAGCAAGGATCACTGCCATTATCAGGTTCTGATCCAGGCTGTTTTTGAACTCGTTATAAAGGATTTGGGCGTCCCAATAGCGAGTTCACTGTAAAGGTAAAAGTAATTTGCCCTTGCTTGCTAGGAATGAGTTCTTCGATAACATGAAAAGAGATAGTGTGTTGTGAAAATGGTGCAACAAAATGAGCAAACACCAACCCTGAGAACTTCAAATTCACCTCGGCGACATGACGGATTTGGACATATCCATATTCAAGGTGACCGTCACTATTGTAATGTAATATATTAATATTGATATTAATGTAATGTCTTTCGTTGACATCCTGGTATGGTCCATTCTCATCGTGTGATTTGTAGTAACAATTCCTAGCATGTAACCGAGTTGTAGTGTGTGAACACACTTATCATTTTAGTCACATTCTACAAGTGGTTTGGAATAGAACAGATGCTATCTCATGCGATTCGTTCCATGCTACATGTACGAAGTCGAGGGGATTCAATTCTTAATTAATTATGTTAGGAAATTTATTTAGCACAATTGCATCATTAATTGTTTTATGGATGTAGTAACATTTCCCATTGTAACAGATTTCAGCGATAATAATACTGATACAAGTAGATAATTTCATACATATAGAATTGATGAGAATCCAATTTGGTGATGGTGTGTACAGTACTGATTGTGTATGCTTACAGAGAGTATATAGAGGACATTTTGAGCCCTGATGATGGTAGCTACAACAGTTCAAGACTGAGCACCAAATCTGACAAGAATATGGCCGACTTTGAAGGTGAGGACGTTCTGAGTGATGAGGAATTGGCTGAAATCAACGCTCACGTCCATTACAACTCCCACCAGATGCAGCAACACCTGGCCAGTATGGCCTCCATGTACCAAAGCCACATGCACCATGGTGAGGGAGGGAATATCAATGTATTTGGACTGAACCTGAATTTTATTATAGATCACCAATTAGACAATTTCAATGGGAATTAAAAACAAACGGTCTACTGGCTGGAGAAATTGATTTAATTTGAGAAAATCATTTGGCAGTATTCTTTGAAAAATTCAGTGGTATTGTTCCGTGACACTGGCATCAATAACGTGTATTATCATCCCATGTGTCATCGACTGAATATTGTTTGGATCTTGTATTAAAGTGAATGCCATATAAATGAATAAAGTTACATGGATATTAAAATGTGACAAACTAAATCTATCAATACACAAGAATTTTGATTCCACTAGCCATCTGCATGTATATCTCTGTTAGAAAAAGAAAGCTAAAAACTTACATTCCTTTGGGAAATAACTTGGTATTTGAGATTAGACTGTTAGCTTGTTGCTCACCTCTGGGAAATTCAAAGCTTGAGTGCATGGACGGACTGGTTGCTACTGTCACTGCTGTATCACAGGAAATGATGTGGCTGAACTGATTCAACTCGTACAGTTGAAGAGATCAGACAATGGCGACAACCTATATGACCAAACTGTAAATTTTTAAATGCACTCGGCTAAAACAATTGATTGGAAAATATTTTTTGTATTCTGGTTGATTGCATGGTCTTTCATTTAAAGTAAATAGTCTGATATTGTGGACTTTCACGTTAATATAATGAGTGTTTTAATGTTTGTGTTGTAGCCGTGATTCACCAGAGAACCCCCCAGAAGGACACCGTACATGCCTCCTCTCAGGGTTCTGACTTCACCTTTGATGATGTGTGTAAACCAGGCATGACCTTACTCTGGGACCTTGTCCAGGATGACAAAGCTGTGAGTGTTCACCCAATAGCTCTATTCTAAAACACTAACATAATTCCTCTCATAACTTGGCTCGTGTGCCCTGTCACATGAATGATTGATCTACTGGGAGCTGAACAAATTTCCCACTCTAAGAGGCATGGGGCTATGAAATGTATTACTACAGCAAGGTGATGAAATGGTGCTAAACTGATCATCTAGGAGCTCATTGCACTTGTGACATTATGCTGAGGTAAGGCAAAGAACAATGTTTAACATTGGCCATGCTGTATTATTCTATTCATGGATTTCAACAGGCGATACCTTTTGTTTGCAAATGCCTATTTAACTCCGAGACAATACCATCTTCAAAGTTGTTTGGATTTTCAGTATTTTAAAAGCCACAGTGATTGCTTATTTTCCGATTTTTGTGGTATAGCCAATGTTGAAGCATTGCCCGGTGCCTAACATTGGCCCGACGTCATGTGGTCGAAGATGTCGTTTCGCGCCTTTCATGACTTATCTCGGTACTATCCTATTGCCTATTAACTTGCTGTTGCTCTTTCGTGATCTGACTGTCTAATGCGATGATATTTCTACTGAACTTTCAGCACCTATTACCTGACGGCTTGGCCATGGAAGCCGAGAAAGCTCTGTGTACTCTGGTCTGTTTCTCCACTGACCGGCGGATCAAGATGAAATTCATAGAGGCCTGTATACAAAACGTCTCTAATAATAAGTGAGTTAAATAACTGCAATATTCGAGACATCAAATTAAATATGGAATAGGTTCCAATGCATTAAACTGTTAAATGTATTTGTCTTGCTACCAAAGTTATTAAACTGTTACCTGTATTAGTCATACTAACTCTAGAACTGTATTTTATCATTGCCGACAGGAGTGCCGTGTATAATATATACCTGGTATGATTGGGTATTTCAGATCAGTGGCTGTATCCCTTAGACTACTACCAAAGATATTAAGTTCCTTCCAACAGTACAGAAGTGGAATAGACACTCACAGTGTGACTATGTAAGTCATCTTTTTGCTTGTCCAGCTTTGATGATAACTGTTCAAGACTTTCTCCAGACTCGAACTGAATCCTATACAAATAGTTCACGTAATAGGACCTATCTATAATATTGTTCCTGAAGTGATTCAGTTTAAAACTCTAGTAATACAGTAACACCTTTCTAAATGTCTCATGCAGTTATCTTCTTGACAGAGGTTAGAAATCAGAACTGTGGACATCTAGACACCTGTCCAACTTGGTACTTGTCAGATTGGTTGTTTCCCTCTGATGATTGGGTGATGTTTCTCTGTGATGACTGTTTGATGTTTATCTGTGATGACTGGTTGATGTCTTTCTGTGATATTCGATTGATGTTTGTGTGATGTTCGGTTGATGTTTCTCTTGATTGATTGATGTTTCCAAGCATTTGTGTTCTTTTGATTCAGGTGGGCTGAGAAGGAGTTCAGTATGATGAAACATTTCTTTGACAATCTGCTCCATTATACCAATGCGATAAAGAATGGAACCAAACCATCGGGGGCATTGTAAGTCACTTAGGCTCAACCTAAACAGTTATAAATCTGCTTCATTATACCAATGCTATAAAGAAATAAAATAAAACCATATCATCTGAAAAGATTTATCCATTTTGAAAAATAAACGTGTGTGTGAGGGTAGAACTTGTTTCTTTGGTACTTAAAAAAGAACATATGTTCGTTCTCGAAAAAAAAAAAACCCCAAAAAAACCATGTACCTTATTCTTACACTTTTTTCTAGTCACCTTTGCTTGGTTCTGTTTACTGATCACATCTGAACAAAAATCTTCCCATAGGAATAAGAGATATCAGGGAATGAAATTAATTGAAAAAAGGGGTTGATGGATCTTGCTTGGAGATTTTCCCTCGCAAGATTTGTGGGTATTGGAATTGGTTTCACCGTCTTGTTTTTCATGAATAATGATGAGTGCTGTGTATTCATGACTTTGTTGACTAGGTACAGTCACCGAGAGGAAATCCAAGTTCGCCTGTTATACTTAGCCTGTGTCTTCTCGTCCATGGGCTCTCCTGACAGCTTCCGTATGTACACCTCTAACTAGTCTACTCTACCAAGGTCAAACCAACTGACAGAAAGGAGGAGGCATTCTCATGTCAGTCTTAGATTGGATGACACAAATAAAATGTTCATCAGAAATTCATTTTATAGTAGTTTTAATATAGTCTGGAGAAAAAGCTCACTAGAACCAGTGTTTTTATTTGTAACCAACTGACTCTAAATAAATTTTGTCTATGTCTATCAATTCCAGTGTCATACTGTATTCCTTTAAAATGATTTCAGTGTCATTCCATAGTATATGAATTAATTTCGTTGTCATTTGGTATAGTTTGAAAATTCCTGACTGTTGGAGAATAGTCTTGAGTGTGGGTGTTGCAGTATTGAGTGTGTTGTGTTGTAGTATTGGTTGTGTTGTAGGTCTAAGCCTGGACCAGGTGGATACACTGTGGACATGTCTGGCCACAGACCTTGAATGTTCAGATGAGTGCCTCAGCTGGTTCCTGAATCAGGCCAAGAGTAAAGACCACCATGCCATGGGGCTGGAAACATTCAAACATATATTCTTGGAAAAGGTTAGTCATTTACATGTTAATATCTCTGCTCAGTCTCCCAAGGTCTAGGAAATTGATCTGTCTTTTGGTGGCATCTATTTGTCACTCGGGTGCACTGTAGTCTTGAATATATGTAAAACCCTCATAATATGGCTCATTGTATTTTTCATGAATATCTTACAGGGAAGACAATGGATTGAAGAGGTCACCCCCTCCCCCCCCCTATTCATATTGGTATACATGCAATGTGACTTCCTTGTCTACTATTTTCTAGAATTAATTCTGAACTGTACTTATATCATACCTACAAAGAATTAGCATGTATTGATATTGACTTGGAACTGTTTCAGATGCCCCGATTGAGCCCCGAGTCCATGAGTATGACAGGGCTGAACCTGTTCCAACAACTGAGTCACCTGGCCCGTGTGGCTAATGCCTCCTTTGACAATCCATTGTCTGAGGATCAGGTCAGTAATCGTCAACCGGCTCAACCTCAGAAAATTTTTATATGCTAGAACTAGCCCAAATTTACAAAGTACTGATTGTCTTCGTGTTGAAAGTTGAAATGAATGCATTCAAATATTCAATGGTAATAATCTACCTCACTTTGTCTGTCGACACTGGCCAGAATAACAGCCAGTCATGTGGGCATGATGTCTCTTGAAGGACTATAGCCAGCCTCTCCAAATTCATACAATAGTTGTATCTGGCAATGAACCAGAAGCCTATTGAAGATAACCGACCTTGACTCATTTTTTAGGTCAAATTACATTTTAAATATCGATTTGGTACTTTTATCATATTTCTCCGAGGATTAAAGCTAGCCGTGATAAATTTGTACCACAGATGCAGCTAGTTATTATACAAATTGACTGACCTTGACCGTTTTTCTCAAGGTCAAATGTTATCTGTTGATTCAATGCTGTTATTACATGTATTGATGGGTTAGAGCTATCCTTTCCAAATCCACACTATGGACAGGGCCTGATCCAGGCCGTTTTTGAACCCGTTATAACGGGTTTGGGCGCCATGAATTTGGGCGCCCAAATGAGAAAAAAATATTTTTGTTAGCAAATTCCCTCTGAACAGGCTGAAACCTATATTAATGCAATTACTATTGCCAAATATTAAGTTATCAGGCTGTATTTAGACCATTCAATACTCCCACAGCTTCCATGGGCTTCGACAGTCCCACATCGCGGCCTATTTCACTATAACTTATCACACTCTGCGCCAGGTAAGGGTGCCCAAACTAAAAGTCTAGATCAGGCCCTGATGGAGCACATGCTCATTGACCAGAATTTAATTGAATGTGACTGACCTTGACCTATTTCCCAAGGGCACATATATCGTGATGCTGTTATCACAATATCTCTTGAGGCTTTAAAGCTAGCTTTTCTAGATTGGCAGTTCTGCTTATTGATCCCAAACATTTTAATGTTCACTGACCTCGATCCATTTTATAAGGTCAAAGTTTAAAGTAACAGTAAGTTTGTCATTCCACCACTGATGTTATCACAATATAACTTGATCCAGTGGCATCTTGAAGATCTGAACCTATTTCTCAAGATACAATTAACTGACAAAAGTTAATTTGATGCTGTTATGACAGTATTGCTTAGAAGATTATTGATAGCCTTTCCTGATTCACACCACGCAGCAAACTTTTTATCAACGAGAAATCTGATGAGTGAGTGATAATTGGATCTATTTCGTCCGAAAAATATGGTGGGGAGAGTAACTCCCCACCATATTTTTCAGACGAAATAGATCCAATTATGTCTCATGAAGAGTCCTAGCTAGCCCTATCTATTTTGTACACCCCACTTGAATCTCATGATGGACCAGAACCATTTTGAAGATATGTGAGTTCGGTCAAGTTTTCAGCAGTGTTTAATAGTTTTGTGCATCAATAACTGGATTTTGACCAAACGTCCCAAAATAAGCAATACTTGGGGTTTTGGACTACTTTCATTCTCCAACAAAAAAAATGGCAGTGGTGCTGCAGAAATTATTGCTAATTATATGTTGAATGATTCGTGTCAAACTAATTCACTGATTCCTGCTCACCAGAAGATAGAATGAATTCCAATGCCCCGATGAAAGTGATACTGATTCCAGAGAATTTATGAGATGTTGGTAGTGAGAGATATTGTTATTCAAGTGTGTTTGTTCTTGCAGATTTGTGGAATGGACCAGTTGTGGGGCGTGGCTCTGCGTGCCTTGAATAATGATGTCAGCATGACAGCTATCCACTTCCTCAACGGATACTACATTAATTGTTAGTACTCGCATTGTCAGGGATATTGTGTTTATTTATGATATAACTATCTGGCTATTATCAGAGCTCCTAGAATTATAGCTGTCTCTTGTGTTAGCTTCACATTTATGTATTGACAACCACTAACTGTAATTAAATACTCATAATGATGATGGGCGATTGGTATATGGACTTGAAATCTGTGCAGACTAACTCCTTTTCTCAGGGTAAGGATATGGTGGGGTGAGAGTGGAACATTCCAAGCCTTTGTAGATCTGTAAAATAGAGGATGTGATTACACTCCATTCAACTTGGATGGGGCAAGAGGGGAATATAGCAATTGCTTCACTGTCTTTTATTCTGTATGTCAGCATGTGAAGAAACTTGTCTGCTTTATGACTGGTTAAGATTTGCAAATTCCATGTGTTTCAGGCTCAGGCTCCCAAACTTACTTGCTAGATATTGCATTGAACCCTGTGTTCAAGTTTTGTTCAGTTAGACTGTGTCAATTTTGGTTAATCCATGAGATGAAAGTGTTTTCATTCCACTAATAGTTTTTTCTTTCTCCTGTTTAATCCGTCAGGCTCATATGAGTCGTGTTTTTATTTAGACGGCAATGGCTCATTGGAGAAAGAGGAGGAGTTTGTACAGAGATGTATGAACAGTCTAGTCATGGCTTTAAAACACCTTGAAAAGGTAGGAGATCAGAATAGATTTTAGAAGAAGATCCCTGTTCAAATGTTGCTTTGAGTATATAAGTACCGTATGATGAATTTTATAAATGTTGAGGAAGAAGTAAACTCTAACCTGTATAACTAGAACTGGTCCTATTATTAAACCTTTCATTGACCATGAAAAGAATCGTATCACTTCAGAGATAATCTAGGATTGTTTCACCTTTTCAATGAAGATACTTTTCTTTGCAAGTATCAATTTTATGTTTCACAACAAGCTGTCAGAAATGAAATCTCAGAATATATCAAATTTAGAACTCTCCGGGCTTTCCAAGCCCAAAATCCTTCATAAACCCAATGAGTAAATTCACTGAGTCCCGATATTTCTGTATTTTTTATCTGAAAAATGATGAAACTCAATTTCCAAGTGTCAAAGGTTTGTGCATGCAAGTATATTTAGCAGAAAGTATAATTACAAACTCCTCTACAAAAAGAGAAAGACTGAATTAAAATTTTCTCGAAATCTACTATTCTTCCTGCATATCTTGGAAGTATTGTTAGACAGTATTTAAATTACATGTAAGAGGTTATATTTCATTTCACATTCCAGAATACAGATTCCAATTTACTAGTCATTCAAAGGGGCTTGGTACTTCTGAAATGTCACTTGGAAGCATTCTGCAAACGTTATGCCTTCCACTTGCGTAACTGGCAAATTGATGGGAAGGGAATACTGAGTCACCAGAGGAACCTTCAGGATCGTCAGTCCACCCCAATTAGGGTGTTATTACAGCCTGCTGGCATCGCTGACAAGGTCTGTCCACTAATCAGCTACTTTCTCTCTGATGCTACTGCAACTATTAATAGGAAGGAAAGAATGCAACTCATTAGAAAGGAATGAGTATTAACACCCCAGAGATACGCAGTGATCAATAAAATGCCAGTGTCGTCCTAAAAATGAAGAGATGTGCACTTCTATAGTTTATAACAACTATAACTGCAAATATTACAGCAGTTGAAATGATGTTCTAAGATCAATGTAGATTAATAATGTCTTTAAAGTAATCAGTGGATTGCTCATCTTTAAATGCCTGCATTAATTGAGGTGTTCTATCCACTGTATTGTAGAGTACACTTGAGTTGTATACGTCAGATCTGATTGCTGAGTTGAGAGCAGAAGTAGCACGCTGGTGGGAGGCCTTGCAGAGACAGCAGCAACAACAACGTCAGGCTGCCAGTCACTCGGGCTCCATGTTGTCCCCGATACTGGGAGCTATGCTTGGGGACGGACCAATCAGAATGATTACACTGGGCCAGGAGCTGACTGTTGACATGGATGAAAAGACACTAGGGGAAATGCAGTTCAAAGATATGCAGGCAAGTCATGTATAAAAGCTTAAGCTTAATTTCAGAATTTCTATCAGAATTATGTGCAATAGTGTTGAACCCTTAAGAGCTGGTTCTATATTACTGATGACAACCTGCTAACTGGGATAATTCATAGCCGATTTGATCTCTAGTATAGCTCTCTAGGTTTGGCCTTCTCTCTACATTAAAAAATCATTGTGAATGTCAATGAAAACAACAGGGAAAACTACAGTGATTTTTCATCATTTGTGAATTTTTATTTCTAGTCTGATAATGTAAAGCTCAGCAAGGAATATCATATAAAATAGTGGTCGATACTTGGTGCAAGATTGCCTTGTCCAAGCCTTTGTGTAGCTGTAAAGTCTTCTTGATGTTGTTCACTATGACCAGTTTTCATATCAGCCAGAGATCTATTGTGACATGTATGAAGAATATCAACGTTATTTTCCATGTTCCCAGTAACTAGTGTTATCTGCCATACAGCAACCAGGGCTGATCAGCAAGTTTTTACTTTTTTGTTATCCGTTTTCAGCTTGTGCTAGTTTCTGTTGGTGCTAGTCGAACTCCAAGGAAGATGGATGGAACAATTCCATCCTCGTTCTTGCCACCACCTGACCGTGATAAGTTACCCATGATGCTTTTGTTGGAGGAGCCTCATTTTGAGCAGCTCTTGACTTTAATGGAAGAACTCAGCAACCTGCAGTTTTCTGGTCATGTTATGGTAAGTTACCTCCCCCTGACTGATAAACATCATGTTCTGTATCTCAGATAAAGCTTTACAACAAATCATGATAAAGATGAGCTCTTAAAACAACAATCCAGAAGGACCACATGGTTTTATTCGATCGCTTCGTGTTAAACACTGCACATGTGTGATGTAACATTCTTCATTATGTGTACAAAATTTGATGGTAAAATTATTCTTTGAGCCTAACAAGTAATATAACTTGGATTTCAGGCAATCATTTCTCACTTTCAAATGTGCGAGTCATGCCATTTCATTCCAGTTTCTTTCAAAAAATGTAAATCAAATTTTTTTCTGTGTTGGACAACCATGACCATATCAATAAGCAGCACGCTGTAAATATTAAACATTTATAAACAATGTTGGTATTTATTATCAAATCAAACCTGCTATTGTATTGCCCATAATCCTCCTTTGGAGATCCTGCTGTAGACTAAAAGTTCTCACCCCTCTGGAGCCTCAGCCAATAGGTTACACTGCGCCTGCGCCCAAACGCACTTCCCCAAATCCTTTTTCTTCTATAAGCCTATAAGCGTGATGCGTGCAAGGCCGAGAAGAGTGCGGGGAGGCTGGGTCGGGCAGACAATAGCAGGTTTGATTTGATAATAAATACCAACATTGTTTATAAATGTTTAATATTTATTTCTCAAATCTACACCTGCTATTGTATTGCCCACTACCAACAGTATGAGGTGGGCCTCGGCTTTGTTGAAGTGTGGCTGTAACCACTGAGATGATCAGAGATGCATGGTACCATAAATTGAACCCATTAGTAAACCCTGGGCGTAAAGCACTGTAGGGGCTAAGAGGCAATTTCTAGTAAGACGGTAAGAAGGGTATAAGGACCGAGGCTTCTGCACCCGAATACTAGTGGACCAACTGACCATAGTTGTGGTACGCTAATTGAACCCGTTAGTAAACCCTGGGCGTAAAGCACTGTAGGGGCTAAGGGGCAATTACTAGTGAGACGGTAAGAAGGGTATAAGGACCGGGGCTTCTGCATCCGAATACTAGAGTACCAACGATATGCTCCAATCGCCAATTTCTTTCCTATGAAATTCTTGAATGTCCGACACTAGATTTACCTAGAAATAAACACATTTATACTCACTGTACTTACTAGTGTCGGGGTCTTGATAGCTGGCTGGTATTGGCGATTACCGATATGCCGTGACTCTAAACCATCTTGCAGACTGGTCGGTCGGCTTGAGATCGGTACTGCCCCCCCCCCCCCTTTTTTCTTTGAAGACTAGGAGACTACATGTTGGGCAGCAACGAGCGGCCCTAACATGGTCAGGCTGTCTGTTTGTACTGACAAGTCTCTCAGATAAAAATCTGTAAACGTGGAATTGGCACTCCAAGCACAGGATTGGACAATGTCATCCAGCGATACGTTCTTCCATAAAGGCCATGATGTTGCGATGGCTCGTATTTCATGAGAAGATGCAGAGGCTAGCAGTAGGGGGGCATCGTGGGATAGTTCGTATGTCCATTTAATGGTCTTGCTCAACCAAGAGGCTACCGTGTTCTTGGTAATGTCTTGAGTAGCCCTTGGGAGAAGAAAAAGCAGTAGTAGTCGACAAGAACCTCTGATAGGATTGGTACGGCTGAGGTAGTGACGTATTGCTCGTACTGGAACACTGGACATAAAGGAATAATTTGTATGTCCATTAATGGTCTTGCTCAACCAGGAGGCCACCGTATTCTTGGTAATGTCTTGAGTAGTCCTTGGGAGAAGAGAGAGCATCAGTAGTCGACAAGAACCTCTGATAGGATTGGTACGGCTGAGGTAGTGACGTATTGCTCGTACTGGACACAGTAAGATGTCGTTATCAAGTCCTTGAACAAAATCTGATAATGCAGGGATGGAATACAGACGTTGAGCCCAAGGTCGTACAGTCCCATTCTTGGCTATCCTTTCCAAGGCATGAAGCTCGGGTACTGTAGACGCCAGGGCGAAGGCAGCTAGGAAAGCAGTCTTGTAGGAAACAGCTTCATAGAGGCTGACTGTAATGGTTCAAAGGGTGGTGGGCGAAGGCATGCGCTGAGAACCACACCAATGTCCCACTTCGTAGTAGTTGTCGGGAACGACGTGACCGTAATGCACAGGCATGTAGAAGAGCAGAGATATTGGGATCCAGGCTAATGTCAATGCCAGCAGATAAACGTAGAACCCGGGTCAAGGTTGATCGGTACCCTTCAATAGTGTTGCTTTGAACTTCTTATCTCGGTGCAGGTGAAGAAGAAAGCAGTGTCAGGATCAGAGCCTCGACGTCGATACCATGAGACGAAAAATCTTCACTTAGACTGGTGCTGTGATGTGGAAGATCGGTTGGATGAAACCATCGTCTCTGCAATATCTGCTGAAAATCCTTGGTCTGAGAGGGTACGCTTGATAATCTGCAGACATATAGGTAGAGCCACTGAGGGTTGTGATGGGGTATCCCGCAGGATTGGCTTAACAGATTGGCCCAAACTGATAGGCGACGTGGGGAGGCAGTGAGTAGAGGGATCAAGGCCGGAAACCACGGTCGACGAGGCCACCACAGAACAACGAGAAGAATGATGCAGTCGTGTTGAACAATCTTCTGTAGTACTTCCTGCAGTAAGGCAATGGGTGGGTAGGCGTACGCAAGGAATTTGTCCGAGTTGATCGATAGGGTATCGATGGCGTAGGCTCGAGAGTCCAGAACCAAACTGACGAATAGGGAAATGCTGTGCATTGTTCCTTGTCACAAACAGGTCGATCAGAGGGTTTCCCAGATGCTGGTGATGTGTTGGAAGACCTCTGAATGCAGTTACCATTCGGTCTGTAGTACAGTGTCTGGCGAGACAGATGATCTGTTAATACATAGAGCCGACCTGGGAGATGACGAGCACGCATGTGGCAGTGATGTTGCAGAGTCCAGTCGAAGAGGGTCCAAACCAGACAGAATGTTGGGAAAAATCCAGTGGTACCCATCTTGTTGGTATGAACAATGACCGTTGAATTGTCTGTAGATGATGGGACGAGACGAATTCACAGTAGATGACTCCAATGTTGGACTGCACAGATGACAGCTTTCATGTCCAAGAGGTTGATAATGTTTGGCATCCGATGTCGACATCTGTCGGACATCTCTAGGTCGTCCGGATGGGCTCCCAAACCTGCCTCGGATGCATTGGTGTAGAGATGGTGTAGTGGAGCTGGCGGTACAAGAGGTACTCCCCGCATGACATTGTAACGGGACTGCCACCAAATCAGATGTGGATGTAGAGACGTCAATACCGGACCAGAGGGTTGAGGAATGACATCTGAAGATATCCCTGTAGGTGGTGTTGCAGAGGCCGAACTTGGAAACGACTGTAGTGAGTGAGGTCTTGAGTGGATGTGAGTTGGCCTAAAATACTCTGCCAAAGCTTGAGGGCTGTGACGGTGAAGCAAAAAACTTGGAACCATCTTCTGAAGCTTGGTCCACCGGTCTTCTAGAGGTCGTGCCAATTTATGGACTGAGTGAAGACTGCCCCGATGAAGTGACGACATTGCGCTGGTAGCAACTCTGACTTCTGAGGGTGAGGGAAAAGCCAAGATGTCGACTGTATACCTCGATATGAATACCCATAGATGCAGGAACGCCATGATTGGTATCGAGATACTGATGAAAAAATCATGATGCAATGTTGACTCCGAAAGGGAGAAAACTGCCACTCGAATCGTCGACCAGCGACGGTAAGCATAGGAAGCGACAAGGATGAATGGGTATGTGAATATCTGCGTCTAGTAAATCGATGGGGTTTACCAATCCCAAGAGATGTAGATGGCCCAGATCGATGAAACCGACATCATCATGACACGAGGTGGTGGCGACAAGTGCCAAACTCCCAGCTGTAAATGGCCGCCGACTACCATATGGTTAAGGAGAAAGGGATCCAAACCTGACAACTCTATCCATGCGGAGGTAAGGGAGTGTGGTTGGGAACACTACAATACTTGATCCAATGGCAGTCCGGTACAGGAGGTTCGTCTGGATGAAGTAACATGGAGACCATAACGGAGCCAGAGCACCAAACTTGTAAGCTCGGACATCTCCGACACAAAGGTAGTAGTATGCCATCTATCTGCGAACATAACGCATCCATACTCCAGAGTTGAAGTCCATGAAATACGGAGGTTGACACTTCATGTAGGAACTACTGTCTGGGTCCTGAGTCGTTGGCAGGTGGACAGATCTTGACATGTTGTTATACCCAGACTTGATTGTCCCGTGATACTTAAATAAAGTATGAACATTCCGAACAGGAGCACTAATGATGCGGACGACAAACGACGATCAAGATTTGAAAACATCGTAGAGGCTCATATGAAACCATAGCACATAGTGTAGTAGAGTCTATCGTTCCAGACCACAAGATGCAGTGAAACCGACCGAGTTCAAGAACAAGTCGATGTAAAGACGGAGCCCAAAGTGTCGTTGCGGAATCTGAAATGAAGGGCGATCTATAACGGACAAGTGGAAGAGGAAACATGGTCTAGGGAGGCAATGGCGTAGTCCAAGAATATGCCTCATAATTCCACAATCTGGAACTGACCAATCAAATGATTCCTAAAGAGATCACTGG
>JAVTVY010013381.1:0-56736 GCA_036873755.1 Hanleya hanleyi
AATGACGAACGGTGAATGACGCACACTGTGTCTGACCCTCGTATTTATGTTGAGGTCCCACTGTCAATGCCACAGCGTCAGGGTCAATAGGGCACAGACCATTACTAGGCCAACCAGCCGGTGCTGGTTGCGGCGTGAGCGCTCGTGGTCCATAGCCCGAGCATCAAGGATGGCTGTCATAGTCCAGTAGTGGTGAGTGATGGCACGCCTCTCCATCGAGTGCACTCTGTGGAGGACCGCTTCTGTGAACTCGTTCAGGACCTGGCGTCGTCCCTCGTTGTCGTCGCCATCTGCAAACATGGACCGGACCACTGCTCAGTAACCCGTGAATGAATTCACCACGGTGGCATACTGTAAAATGCGAGTCGCATGGGGCTGGATCTCCGCCATGGCTCTGTAGAAATGAAGGTGTGGGATCCAGAGGGACGTGTTTTATAGACCAGATGTAGCTCTACGGGTATAGTCCGTGATACGTACTATTCTGATGGGTTAGTCCAAAAAAGGGAGCAACAACAACAACACAGATTACAGATCAATCCTTTTATTATGCGTGAACAACATAGAAATGCATGTACTGACCTGTCTGTGGGAGGTTTCCCACAATGGCGTTCACCTTCGCGTCTTTTCGTGTACGTCCGTGTCTTTTCGTTAAAGTCCGTGTATCTTCGGTAAAGTCCGTAGGCATTGGGCAAGGAAGCTTTTTCCCGAGACCGAATCACCGCCAGACATGACTGCATCACCGCGGATGAATACATTCTTGCACTCACTCACACCACAGGTCGAGTGAGGTATCAAATTGAAGCATAGGTGAAGGAGCATTTAATGGACTGGGTGTGGAGTTGACATATCGATAAAAAATGGATATGACCTTGAACTGATCACGTGACCTCCCCGTGAGGGAAAACCCCCAGAACCAAGTCAGTACATGCATCCCATAGTCCCAGGTCACGCCCGATTCACGCAGACCGGAAGTGACGTCATACACCTGCGCACAACCGTGATGGAAAAAACCCAGAACCAAGTCAGGACATGCATTCCACACAGGCAGAATGCAGGCAGGCAGACAGGAAGGCAGGCAGGTAGGAGGGCTGGCTGGCTGGCTGGCTGATCAAGTCAGGTCAGGTAAGTCAGATTGAATACACCCCTTTCCCTAAAAATAGACTCCTTTTATACATTTTACTACTCGCGGCCATCTTGTACCCACCTCCCACATCATGACACTGGCGGCCATCTTGTACCCACCTCCCACATGGCGGCCATCTTGTACCCACCTCCTACATCTTCCACTGGCGGCCATCTTGTACCCACCTCCCACATCTTCCACTGGCGGCCATCTTGTACCCACCTCCCACATCTTCCACTGGCGGCCATCTTGTACCCACCTCCCACATGGCGGCCATCTTGTACCCACCTCCCACATGGCGGCCATCTTGTACCCACCTCCCACATGGCGGCCATCTTGTACCCACCTCCCACATGGCGGCCATCTTGTACCCACCTCCCACATGGCGGCCATCTTGTACCCACCTCCCACATGGCGGCCATCTTGTACCCACCTCCCACATGGCGGCCATCTTGTACCCACCTCCCACATCTTCCACTGGCGATGCGGCCATCTTGTACCCACCTCCCACATCTTCCACTGGCGGCCATCTTGTACCCACCTCCCACATGGCGGCCATCTTGTACCCACCTCCCACATGGCGACCATCTTGTACCCACCTCCCACATGGCGGCCATCTTGTACCCACCTCCCACATGGCGGCCATCTTGTACCCACCTCCCACATGGCGGCCATCTTGTACCCACCTCCCACATGGCGGCCATCTTGTACCCACCTCCCACATGGCGGCCATCTTGTGCCCACCTCCCACACATCACGCATGCGCACACCGCCCCAATACCGCCCCATTTTACACACTTATGACGTCACACAAGGTTCTGCGCATGCGCAGTGAGGCGCTATTTCGCCAATTTACGCCTTGTATACTACTGACGATTCTCTATCACTTCGATATGCCGATAACGTGAACATTCACCAGGAGGGCCGTTCTTAGGTATACTGAGGTGATAGATAACGGTCCTCCTGGTGAATGTTCAACTTATATCCATATTGAGGTGATAGCGAACGGTCCTCCTACAGTGAATGTTCATCTTATAGGTATATTGATACTGAGGTGATAGATAACGATCCCCCTGGTGAATGTTCACCTTATCGGTCCTCCTGGTGAATGTTCACCTTATAAGTATACTATAAAATATATGATCAATAAATTATTTGCAGAACTGGATAGCTGGAAATTATTTCAAACATGAAAGCCTTTGTGAACATCATTTAAGATTATTTTTTGTCAAAAATTGAAATTTGACAGTTAGAAATGTTTTTAACTGAATCTATAGCACAACAGTTTGAATAACACAGTATAAATTTCAGAATATTTGTTTATTTCAAGACATATTTCACGCTAGAGAAACAACATGTTCCCGCTCCAGTCTTCCAAGTTTCTGTACGTTTCTCATTGAATACTGATGAACAATGCAGACTTTTCTTCTTATTTAAATAATGAATTAATGTGTACCAGTACTTATATTTTAAATTATGCCCAATTTTCCTAGATATACCAAAATATATGGTCAGAGTTAGGCTACTGTTATCTGTACGATGTAGTCTAGAAGAACTAGCTTTCATCATTTGTGAAGTTGGTTATTTTTTAGTCTAAAATCAGTTATTTGTACCACCTATACATACGTATATAACTTCCATCTCATGCATAATATGCTTATTCAATCTTATGTATAGCCTACTTAAACGTAGCCTGGGTGTTAGGGTGGCAAAAATTATGTATATACAACAGATGTAATAGCTAACACCTTCATATATTTGCGGAATGCTAAAGGAGCCGCGGAGCACATCTGAAAGTGTGGTGGGGGGGGCTGAACTCTATACCGGCCATGTTAAATGTTGGACTGGTGCTATCTAAGGTAGGACTTATAACATTGCGGTCTCAAAAAGTGGCGGGGCTACCCCCCAGACCGCTCCGGGGTCCTGTGCTAAAAGAAAATAAATATATATATACCCCCCCTGTTTATAAAGATTGAGTCCTCAATTTTTCAAAAATGTGTGATACAAGTTTTCGGGAGGCGATTTGACATTTTTAGAGCATTTTTTCTGCAAATTTTGATCATTTTTTCTTAATTTCCCGAAAAATCCGGATATTTTTTTTCGAAAGGCTTCCGCAAACTTGTATCACTCGATTTTCTGCACTTTGACACTAACTGATTGAACAATTATTCAATTTATACCTGTAACTTATGTAACAACTCTTGGGTTTTTACATCTTTTCATGGTAAAATCAGCAAAAATCACCGAAATGTTTGTGCCATCGTTCCGACACCCGATTTTGACCCCACCAATGGGTCTTCTATCTTTCCCTAACAAGCGAATAATTGTCCTATCCCCGTGAAATTTCACATCCAAAAAGCTGAATACCTAAGCTTTTTATTGATATGACCTTTATTTGGTTTACTATCGCGATATAAGTAAATTTCATACATATGTTGCAGTGCATATGCCTTTTTTGCATGGCGATCGACGTGTCCCCCGCTTTGGTCACGTGGTGTAAACAGCCTAGAGTGCGGTATCAAAGCGAAGCATTCGTGTCGACTCGTACCCAGCTCCAATTCGCTATCGCTCTATGGAGACTAGTTATCGACGGGCATTTTAAATCAGCACTGCACAGTGATTGGCCCATGGTATTCTCCACCCACAATGCCCCTCCATGCTTGTTTGGACGTCGGCAAAATGGTACATCTTCAGAAAATTTATGACCTAGGCCTATGCCAAAGTTCACAAGATCATTATTGTTTAGCATCATCAGATAAACAAGACTAGTACGATCAGACAACATGAAGGCGAAAATACTGTATAATTGACGTAATTCGTTGTTTTCCGCGTTTCAATGGTTGATCTTCAGTGCAGAATCTAGGTTAACTAAATTTATAATGTCTGCTGCTTCAAACGAGTAGGCCTACAAGTACGTTCAGTTTTATTTTTTTAACAACAAAACTTGCATAATGTTAGCAACAAAAGTACATATCATAGGTCGTATGAACAGTACTATGTTACGTATTGAATGAAGAACAGAAATGCTGCAAATCCCCTGACCTGATCATGAACATGTCACGCTAAGAACCTTGGAATAGGTCATAAATTTTCCGAAGATGTACCGTCTTGCTGGACGTCGTGGTAGTCGTAGAAGCGAGGGCTTTATTTAGGAAACCTATCATAATCGCTCATCGCTCATCAAATCTTACAAAGGATCTATATAATACTTGGTGGATTGGTGGCCGTAGCGTTCAAGGCCCTTTATCGCACCATAGACGAGTACTGGTCACTAGATACACACGAACAACAACAACACATATTGACATTGGTCTATTTACCGGTCTAGATTTAGACCGGTAATTCAGCCAATCAGAGAATACAAAATGCCTGTCGCTAACTAGACCCCAACGGTGCGTGTGAGTTGAGGGCTAGGTACGAGTCTAAGCATTCGTGAAGGGGCATCCAGTCATGGGTGGGTGCATGTAAAATTAGGATTTTTTCCCCGAAACTATAAAAAGCGGAACACGGACTTTACCCCTAAAAAAGGGGAAAACCCCTATCAACCCTAGTCAGAAGGGCTAATATCGGTCCCCGGGCTTATTGGGACCTGCCTATCAAGTCAATGGGGTGGGTGCATGTAAAATTAGAATTTTTCCCCGAAACTATAAAAAGCGGAATACGGACTTTACCCCTAAAATAGAGGAAAACCCTAGCCAAAAGGGCTAATATCGGTCCCCGGGCTTACTGGGACCTGCCTATCAAGTCAATGGGGTGGGTGCATGTAAAATTAGGATTTTTTCCCGAAACTATAAAAAGCGGAATACGGATTTTACCTCTACAATAGGGGTCTGTATTATACAATATAAGGGGAAATGCCTGTATGGGGTATGGGGATGGTCAATTTTTTTTTCGTGGGCTTTACTATGGCTTGTGGGGTCGCGTTTTTCTCGTCTCGCCAAGAAAATGACAATGGGAAGGGTCCCGGAGCGAATCGGTGAAATTTTTGGGAAAAGTCACCGAGGTCTGTATATAGGCCCATAGGCTGGCCATGGGGGGTATAGGTCCAACCTGGGAAATTCACACACGTTCATTGTGATATGGGTTGCTTGGATTTGTTTTTCACGTCTCGTCATTTAGAACACGATGGGAAGGGTCCCGGAGCGCAACGGTGAAATTTTTGGAAAAAGTCACCGAGGCCTGTATATAGGCCCATACTGCATGGCTATGGGTGTATAGGTCCATACGGGGTGGACGTTTTGGGAACTAGGTGGGCCACTAATGGCCCGATGGGGTCGAGTGAGGTATCAATGTGAAGCCTATGTGAGGGGGCAACCGATGGGATGGATGTGGGGTAGGAATATCGTCATTCTGCGCATGCGCAATAGACAAAGTGTATGGAAATAGACGTTTTGGGATCTAGGGGAGCCACTAGTGGGCCGATTGGATCGAGTGAGGTGAGTGAGTGAGTGAATAGGGTTTAACGTCGCTTTCAACATTTTTTCAGCCATATCACGACGGGGAAGGGAAGGGAGGGGAGGGGGAGGGGCAGGGGAACCTACTTGTAACAGAGCAGATCTAATGCTGCCATTTTATAGTGCTGTCCCACTGAAATATCATGCCGTAGGCAGGCATGACACCCCACTCAGTCACATTATACTGACACCGAGCGAACCAGTCCTTGTTCTATCCTCTTAATGCTGAGCGTAAGCGAGGGAGCAACAAGTTCCATTTTTCGAGTCTTAGGTATGACCCGGCCTGGGATCGAACCCAGTACCTACCGCTTACGAGGCCGACGCTCTAACCATTAGACCACCGCAGTGCGGTCCTGGAAGTAAGGTAAGTTTTAGCTTAATAACATGAAATTTACTTGTGGGCCGATGGGATCGAGTGAGGTATCCATGTGAAGCCTATGTGAGGGGGCATCTGATGGGGTGAGTGTGGGGTTGAAATATCGTCACTCTGCGCATGCGCAGTGGACAAAGGGTATGGAAATAGACGTTTTGGGGTCTAGGTGGGCCACTAGTGGGCCGATGGGATCGAGTGAGGTATCCATGTGAAGCCTATGTGAGGGGCTAGACTAGGGTGTCGTTTCCATTCTGCTGCGCAGGTCACGTGGGTTGTGACGTCACTTCCGGGGTTCACCTCCAAACCCAGAAGAGTTTCAATGTTCTCTTAGACGTGCGGATGTTCAACCTCCGGGGTTTTTCCCGGCCCGGCCCGGCCCGCCCCGGCCGCAGCGCGCGCGCGCGCGGGGGTTCTCCGGCCGCTCGCGCGCGCGCGCGTCATCACCGGCAGTGCGCGGATGAATGTCGGGTCAAAAGGTCAAAGGTCACATCCAGGTCAAACGGTCCAAGGTCTCCCTTTCGGCAAGGTTCGTAGACAATGTTGCGGCATTGATATACAGAGCTTGAACCCCAAAAGGGGATTGTAAATTAACCTGGGAAGGATGGGCAGTTCCATTTGGACCAATCAGCGGTCGAGAAAAAGAGCCAATGAGCGATCGATAAAAGAACCAATGGACGGGTACTAGAATTTTGCTCACGTCTGCGCCTACATCCGGGTACTGGGATGCTTTCGCCTACGTCCGCGCCTACATCCGGGTTCTTGTACACCCAGGTAATGTTTTCTGGACATGGATGGGTTACCTTTGGCTCCATTCTAGGCCACTGATTGGCTAATACGGTGTTCAAAGCCAGTTTCATGCATTATGCTCATATAGAAAACACACAAGACAGGGTTTTTTGGTGAGATCTCATTTTTTATTCAGTAACAACAACAACGTGAGAACAACCACGTGAAAACTGAAGCCCAGAACAAGGGGCTTGTACATTGAAAGAACTGAAGCCCAGAACAGGGGGCTTGTACATTGAAAGAACTGAAGCCCAGAACAGGGGGCTTGTAAACTTAAGCCCAGAACAGGGGCTTGTACATTGAAAGAACTTAAGCCCAGAACGGGGCTTGTACATTGAAATGATGGGCGGCCCAGTCATATACGAGTACATCGCGGTCCTCGGCCTTGGGGTACTCGTCAAACATCTGTACGATGGTAGATACGGTCCTTCCCCGGCATCGATGGTACAGGTAAAACAAGCAATATTGTCCGCACACGCTACTGGTCAGGCTTTGCAACGTTTGACTGTTCCAACACCACGTCTCTGTACCTTGATCCATAAAGTCTGTTAAATCGGGATGGAGGGGTGGCAGGCCATACGGGTCAAAGTATTCGCCCTGCTGTTCTGTCAAGTACACGGCCACCCAATGTTCACCGGGCCGATCCATCGGGTCCGTGTTGAGAACGTATGCAGCAGGATACACACGGTCTAATGGGAACACATCTCGGGGGAACACCCCTTGAAAGATCATACGTGTCCCTGGGTCATTCTCCAGCACGGTAGTTATCTGGTCTGTATCCATGTTAGGTGGAAAAGTCACACAGGACGTTGCGCGCCTTGTCCACTTGAATGATGTTGTCAAACTCGGCGTAGCAGATCACATTGACGGTGGTCCCCAGGGCTCGTGCAAAGTGGATTTCCAACCGTAAATTACCTTGCTTGGCCAGGGCCAGCTGATGGTCGTTCTCTAAGGTGGGGTCAGATCGAAACAGAACAACGTGTATCCGTTCGCGTAGTCCTCCCGACTGATCAAATTCCCTTCGTCCTGGTTGATTTGACCGGTGGCTGTAAACAGGCTCTGATAGGCTCGAATGAAATTCCTGCGCCCAAAGTTCGGTGTTAAGGCCGTGGCTGGGACCTGTTGTCCATCCACATGCAGGGCCACAAAATTGATGCCGAAATGTTTAAAGTCAAACGGATTCTCTGGGTAGGCTCCGCTGAAACTGGTATTTTCCACACAGGCCAGGATCAATCGCTTGGGTAGTTCCCCCAGGAACAGGTTTTCTTTGTTGGCGCCCATATTTCCAGCAGGCACATAGAACACTTTGGTTTGTACACGTCGGATAGGGTACTGGGCTGGTTTTGTTTCCAAGGCTTTCATGTGTCCCAATTGAACGGCTGAATTCGGTTTCACTTTTCGGACATACAGGACTGAGTCTTGGATAACAATCTTATAGTCAGCTGCCCATCTACGTTAGTGGCCATCAAGGCGAAGGTCGGAGGCGCCCGTATCAGTCGGATTTTGATGGGGATCTTGTTCAAGAGGTACCGGTCCTGCATGAACATGTCTGCGTGTAGTCGACCCATGAGATCCACCGAGGCACCGTTCGCAGTGAAAGCCTTCCGTTTGTTATATCCCACATTGTCCACCGTGTCCATGTGCTCGGGTGTGTCCTGGTAGAATAAAGCGGCTGTCAGCTGAGATTTTTTAGCCTCTCGGCCATACGACAACAGTGTCTCGATATATGCTCGATAGGGGTACGTTTTGATCGAGTCACTGATGAGTTTGTCGCTGAGAAAAATATCCACCTGTTGAAACATCGAGTGCAGCCAGAGATTCGTCGGGCCCACCGTTGCAGCTTGGATGATTCTGGAGCCATCCCCATTGACCACCTTGGCTTTCACATACAAGTATGTATGAGCTAAATCTACATAGGCCGTATCCGCATTACTGATGGTGAACTCGATGGGCCCTGTTTCGTTGATGCTGGAGAGCGGGAGATGCTCCACCCATAATCCTTGTTCGGCACTGGTCTGTGTGGGCGGCACGGTCCACAAATCAAATTCACTGTTGGTGGAGGGACAGGACTCTGCGTGGATCAAGGACATGTTTAAGAAAAAGATATCCTGGGATGTGCGTCGTCGCTGGGTCGGTCGTCGACTGGTGCGTGGTCTCGGTGGGGCAGCTCTTTTATTCCCTACGGTGCGTTGTGCTTTGGCCACCAAGACGCCTCCCGCTTCTTTGACCCGCCGTTTCAAGGCTTCTTTGTGTGCCGTACCCCCAAAGACATCACCGGCCACTTGCAGTCCACTGCGTACAGCTTGTTTGCCGATTGCTTTCACCCCACGCGTCACCAAGGGCAGGAAGGTTTTGACGATGCTGCCGAGTATGTTCCCCAGCGCATGTCCTCGTTGCATGCGTGCACCACTAAAGACCGGAAGCCACCCCCGGCCTGTTGGGCATAATAGCCCATATAGCTGCGTGCATCGCACTCGTAAGGGTTCATCCGTTGTAATACCAGGCCAGCTTGTTTCTTGAACGATGCAGGTACACTCTTCAGGACTTCGTCTTCTACCCACTGTGGGGCTGTGGGTGGTACCCCTGGTAATGGCGGCTGTTGGAGCGGTGCTGAGGTCGGCGGTGTGTCACGTGGTGGTGGTGGTGGTGGTGGGGTAGAGAGGGTTTTGTATTGGTCCATGAACGTCATGTACCGTTGAAGCGTCTCATTGTACCGTTGAACTTTCTCACTGTCGCTTAACCCCGGTCTCTGTAAGACCTGTTGCATCTCTCCATCGAGGGTGTTTATGGTCTTCACCGTAGGTGGGACAGGGTAGGGCGATTGGAGGTTTTGAAGGAACCGTGGTTCGATGAGCACCATTTTTTTCGTGTGGTTCATTGTCGGCCGAAGAGTCCCCCCAACACTGGACCCAACACGGAAGCGGCCAACGGCGCTAAGATGGCCCCGAGAAAGCCGCCTTTCTGTAACACCTTTTTCTTTTGTGTTTGAGGGACCCGCTTCTGGACTAGGGTTCGGAGACCTGTCTTATGCTTGGCCAACTTGGTCTTCTGAGCCGGAGTCAGTGGTACGTTGCCTTTTAACAGGTTGTACCCGATCTCGCACAGACAGCGTACATGGTCAGGGTCCGCACCACGTACAATGGTTCGGACCAACTCGGGTGGGGCCGTCTTCAATACACGGAGCGTCGGAGCGTGCTTCCGTACTCGCGCAGACATCATGTACAACTAATGCTAGAACCCACAACTCTGCTCTTTTTATCTACTTCAGAGAACAGAGACAAAGTCAACCATGCTGTGGTATTAATTCTTTTTATTATCCCCATCATCAAACACACAGACCCCAGCTGGGGGAGCCACTGTGGGTGTGTTTACATTATTTTTGCATGTACACGTCGTGGGCCTCTCCGGGAAAGATGCCGGTCCGTAGTCGAAGGTGGTCGGGGGTGGCTTGCTTGAGGTCGAAGAGCATATACCCGTGCAGAGGGGTTGTGGCATCTTTAAATGCTTCCAACGCAAACGGTGTGCGGCCGGGATACATCTGTCTCGCCAGGTGCAGCAGTTGAGTGGTATCTCTCGGGTTTTTGAAGACCACCAGGTAGTGGACATTTAAGCTGATGTTCCGATGTTCTTTGTTTTTACTGAACAGATTCTGCACAATGTAGATGATGCTGAGCCGTCGATGGTGGCTGCCTTTGGTAAAAAGTTGGGTGACCCGCGCATCCGTCTCCGCCATGAGATCATCCAGAACCACCAAGGTGTCGGGTTCCAAATCGGCCAGGTTGGGTAGGCCTTCCACGAACGTGATGTGGGGTATTGCTGCATACGCTGCCTGCCATTCTCCGTAACACCACACGACTCGGGCAATGGGTGGGGTGATCATGCTGTCGGCGTGTTGAAGGAGCTTCCTGACGAAGTGTGTTTTGCCGGAGCCCGTCGGTCCTGCGATGACGCAAGTGAAGGGATGCTGCCACCGAGGGTCCATGGTTCGAGCTGTATGCGCTGTCGTGGTAACCCGCTCTTATAAATTTCGTACGAGTGAACTGGAGTGGTGGTGGTGGGTACAACGTCGGTCGTCGTTGTCTGTTCACTGTGAGGGATGATGGTGGTGGGTACAACGTCGGTCGTCGTTGTCTGTTCACTGTGAGGGATGAAACCCGGTGGGTCTTCAGACGTAGTGGGTGTACTTGGTGTAGGTGTGGAGCTTGGTGTGGAGCTCGACGTGGCTTGTACACGGTGTGTGGTGGTGACTGGGCTCGATACGGGGTTGACTGGTGCTATCTGTAGACCGGTTTCACTGGTGGCTGGTGTTCTCAGTTGGTTAAGTAACATGCTGACATAGGCTACGTCGTAAAACACACCTCCGTACAACACACTCAGCAGGGTTAGCAGTATCACCACAAAGCCCACTTGCGCTTTGCGCGTTTTGGGAGACGCTGTGTTCAGAGGCAGCTGCTGTTTGTCCATAGCACTGGCCGGACGTGGAATGAAGGATGACGGTAGTGGTGTCTGGCTTTATCGTCGTTTCATCTGGTTGGCAGCGACCCAGGAATTGAAGGAACTGGGCCAGCCTTGCCATTTGACGAAATGAAACAGTTTGCCACGTCGACGTTCCGTTTTCAAAATCTGCTCCACCGTGTAGTAGTCTAGCTGTGTTTTTACGACAGGCTGTAATTCCGTCTCGTAAAACGTCCCTAGCAACGGTTCCCCTTGAAGATCTTCCAGTTCATAGACTCGCTGCTGTCGGGGTAGGCGCCGTTTAATTAGGAAGTGCTCATCACTCCAGTTGGGCATGTAACTTTTCTCAAATTGACCTTTGACTTTACTGATCCGTACAGGGTCTCCGACCTTGAACACCGCCTTCGTCGTTCGCTGCGATTGCCTGGGGTACAAGACACGCCGGACTTGGGCTTCATTGCGTTGGGTCACGGTAATGGGGGCTCTCTCTATACTCCGATGATAGGCTCGATTGTAACCCCTCACCAGTTTCGGGGGAACATCGATGTACCGCCTTGTATTCTTGTAGGTGAAATATTTATACATACGGCCTTTGAATGTCCTGTTGAACCTTTCCACCACGGAAGCCTTGGTCTCGTTGTACGTATGGGAGAAAAACACCTTCTGGGCTTTCAGAAACTGTTGGAACGGTCTGTTGAGGAATTCCGTGCCTTCGTCGGTTTGCAAATACAAAGGTTTGCGCCCGGTCTTGAAGATGTCTTTGAACGCCGCTATGAGATTCGCCCCTGTTTTCGTCCGGATGGGTACCACCCACGCATACTTGGATAGGATATCGATGCACATCAAGATATACCGATTCCCATCGTTGTGTTTGGCAAAGGCGCTCATATCGACCAAATCCGTTTGCCACTGGGCATCTATTCCTCCCACGATGACCCGGTTCCGTAGAAAATGGCGACGGACAGATCGATGTAAGGCATAGGTGTCTTGTTTTCTTAACCAATCTCGGACTTGGGCACGTTGTATCCCCTGGGGTTTGGCCGCTCGATAGAGAGCCGACAATGCACTATAGGCCGCCGGACTGTCGGGACTGTAGTATAAGTTATCCAACACGTTCTCCCAGCGCTTCATGGTGACAAATGATGATGGACCCTGGCTCTATCATTTATTTATAACGGGTATATCTTGGGCCGGAGTTTCTTTCTCATTTTCTTCGTTGGCTTCCACAGTGTCCATGGTAAATGACCAGTCCAACTCGTCTGATGACCGCTTGATAAGCACTTGATCCACATCTACTACGGCATCTGCCAATGCAGACCATAGATCAGGGTGAAGGGTAAAATGCACTGTAAGATGGCGGCATGACCACACGCCGAGTGAGGAGGGCTCCTGAGATAGGACGAAGAATGCTGGAGTTCTGAAAGTAATAGTCCGTTTGAGATAAAATAACTAATTTATATAAAAGTCTAGATGCCTCCAAAGTCTCAGAAAAAGAAAAGAAAAAATTCGACGCCGGGAATAACTACTTATATGCGGCTACGCAGTGGCGGAGCTAGTCCCGAAGAAGAAATTGAAATTCCCGTGCAAAGCGAAGCCGTTGAAACCCAGACAAGTGTGCCGGCCAGTTTTGACTATTAAAAATCTACAATGGATGAACTAAGAGATGAAATTAGAGTAATGTTTGTGGACATGGAAAAGCGTATCCTACAGAGGATGGATGAACTTTTAAAAGACAAATTTGAAGGGGTTGAAAATAAGGTCACGCAGTTGGAAACCAAGATGGCGGACCAAGAAAAGACTCTCGAGTTTCTCCATAGGGAGATCGAAGATTTAAAAACGCAGTTACGCCTCCAGAAAGCTGAATCCGATATGTCTGTGAAACGTCTCGAGGACCAACTGGCTATCAAGGAGATTTATGACCGAAAACGAAATTTGCTTCTGTTTGGCGTTCCGCTAAATGGCATTTCGCCATATGAAGAGGATACTGAGAGTGTTGTGCGTAAATTCCTTGTCGAATCGTTAAAATTCCGTGAAGATCGTGCCAAACAGATGTTATTCGTCGCTGTTCACAGACTTCCAAGCAGAAAACCCAAGGTGGATGACAGAGGTAATATTCCGCCTATTATCATTGCCTTTGTCAAGTATAAAGATAAAGATGATGTCCTAGCTGCTGGGCCAGAGTTGAGGGGCACAAAGATTAGTGTGCGCACTGACCTCCCAGGAAAATTGAAGGAGAGAAGAGCAGCCCTATACCGTGAGGCATACACTATCCGGCAGGAGACGGGTGTTAAAACGCGGGTACGCCTGGTTGGTATCGAGCTCCTTTTAGAATAAAAAATCGACCACAGAGGTCCATGTCCCCCGCTAGCAGCACCAGTTCTGGTGGATTACATCCACCATAACTGGCACTGCTGCTGCGGGGGCCATGGACCTCTATGGTCGATTTTTTTTTGTCGATGATATCTCATATCATGATAAGAGTGAGATTTGAAAATGGAGATATCGCTGATGAGCTTAACATAATCTAATACAGCGGATGGCACCCATATTGGATTATGCACATTCATAAAACATAATACATGACTGTCCTCTCACTAAGGTCAAGGGACTCCCCAAGTTTGAAGTAGATCAGTCGAATCGTACTCCAGCTATTGTCCGGACAAGATCAAACTGCTTAAAATCCAATGAAATCCAGTATGGCCGATGGTGGCCATATTGGATTAAGCACGTCCTTGAAAAACAATCCTAATCCTCCTCTCAACAATGTCAAGGCACTCCACAGGTATGAAGTAGATCGGTTGAATCGTTCTCGAGCTATTGTCCAGACAAGATCCAACTGCTTATAATCCAATATGGCTGACGGCGGCCATATTAGATTATGCACATTGCTGAAAAACAATCCCAACCGTCCTCTCAACAATGTCAAGGCACACCCCAAATTTGAAGTTGATCGATTAAATCGTTCACGAGTTATTGTCCGGACAAGAAAATCTAAGATCCAACTGCTTATAATCAAATATGGCTGACAGCGGCCATATTGGATTATGCACATTGCTGAAAAAAAATCCCAACCGTCCTCTCACCGATGTCAAGGCACTCCCCAAGTTTGAAGTAGATCAGTTGAATCGTACTCCAGTTATTGTCCGGACAAGATCAAACTGCTTAAAATCCAATGAAATCCAGTATGGCTGATGGTGGCCATATTGGATCAAGCACGTCCTTGAAAAACAATCCTAATCCTCCTCTCAACAATGTCAAGGCACTCCCCACATATGAAGTAGATCGGTTGAATCGTTCTCGAGTTATTGTCCGGATGAGATCCAACTGCTTATAATCCAATATGGCTGACGGCGGCCATATTAGATTACGCACATTGCTGAAAACCAATCCCAACCGTCCTCTCACCAATGTCAAGGCACACCCAAAGTTTGAAGTTGATCGGTTAAATCGTTCACGAGTTATTGTCCGGACAAGAAAATCTAAGATCCAATTGCTTATGATCCAATATGGCTGACAGCGGCCATATTAGATTACGCACATTGCTGAAAAACAATCCCAACCGTCCTCTCACCAATGTCAAGGCATATACCCCAAGTTTCAAGTTGATCGGTTAAATCGTTCACGAGTTATTGTCCGGACAACAAAATCTAAGATCCAACTGCATATAATCCAAAATGGCTGACGGCGGCCATATTTGATTACGCACATTGCTGAAAAACAATCCCAACCGCCCTCTCACCAATGTCAAGGCACACCCCAAGTTTGAAGTTGATCAGTTAAATCGTTCACGAGTTATTGTCCGGACAAGAAAATCTAAGATCGAACTGCTTATAATCCAAAATGGCTGACGGCGGCCATATTGGATTACGCACATTGCTGAAAAACAATCCCAACCGTCCTCTCGCCGATGTCAAGGCACACCCCAAGTTTGAAGTTGATCGGTTGAATCATTCACGAGTTATTGTCCGGACAAGAAAATCTTACGGAATTACGGACACCTGTGTTTCTAAGTCCCCCCCCCCCCCCTACTAAGTAGCGGGGGACAAAAAAGAATGGAGGAGACTGGACGCGTGTGAAAACCTGAATGATAAAATCTAACTGTGGTTCTGTGTCACCACTCGAGCGTATAGAACTAATTATGCTCGGATATGTAAATCCTGTTTCTTGACTTTAAGATAAAGTTTAAGATAAAAAAAGCAGTAGTCTATATTTCAAAGTAAATAATACTGATATGTCAGAGACCGATCATGATGTTTAAACAAATTCAGTTTATCTACTTATTTGATTAAATGTACATGATAATGAACTTGGAATAAACTCGGTCTGGATTTCAAATGGAGGAGACTGGACCCAAGTGAAAACTCAGAAAAACAATTCAGTTGGGACTTTGTCACCTTTCAAGTACAGAACTGTGCTCAGATATACATGCATATCCCTTTTCTTAACATAGACATGATAGAAATGATCTGAATTTTCGAGGAAAACTTTTGCCGTCCAGGACTGTTTCCCGAAGACTATAATGGGACTGGTGTATGAAGTTATATAGTATGCTTATTTAATTAGTCGATTAAATTTACTTGCCATAATTTGCTAACACATTGTGCTCGGCATAATATGACAAAGCACCTTTATCACAAGGGCAATCCGATAATGCAATTTCTTTTAATGATTTGACGATACTTGAAGTAACTCTAAAGTGTACAGAGTTCGGTAGAATGCAAATTTCAGTTAATAACCTCGGGTTATGAAATAAATAGTAGCCTACTTATTTAATTTATCTAGTGAGTTATAAAAAAAGAGAGGAGATTTTGATAAATCTTTTATGGACTGAGATTGAAAATGCTTTTGGGGATTGAAATGACTTGATGGAATAATATGTAGCTTGATTATATGAATGACCTGATTAGTTGTCTAAAAGTATATTTTCGCAAAGCAATTCTTGTTTAAACAACTTATACCAGGAATAGCATGATCAAATAATTTACTGACCCCTTCATAAAATTGAGTTGGGGTGTATGATATTGTGTAAATCTATAGGGTTCATTGCTCATTTAATACAAATATGACTGTTAACTCACATTTGATTGGAGATTAATTAATTTTAGACAGCTATCTGAATAAGTATAACACAAGCACTGTAAATATAATAATTTATAGATCTATACATTATTAAATTAATTACAGTTAATTATAAGTTATGGTATAATTTGGATACTACTTATTTAGCACGATATGCTACTCTAAACTTCCCAATTATATTGTTATGATTGATGGATATGAGCATTTTAATAATTAGGACGAAATAGAATCAGATTGGAGTAGATAAATTGATCTGTTCGGAGGCAGAAATTTGTTTAGGTGAATGTATTTTCTGTGACTGCCCGAGGCTCCACTGATCGGATTCCTGAAACATTTGAATGGCCCAAGCAATGCTCATTACCCCGCATTGTTTATGTTAATTACTATATGTATTATTGATTGTACTACGTGCGTGACAAACTGTCAGTCATTAGGATGATGCACAGTGTAATGTTTCTGGACAAATAACCAGTCTACGTATACTTATTCTTTTTGACTGATAACGTTAAAATGGATATAGACAATGTATATGGCTATAAATAATGTAAATTTGGTGTTAGTCCCTATTGACCTACAGTATCTTCAACTAGTTGTTGAAGGGGATGTGCTGTATGTTTGAGCCAAGTATATGTTTCGGTGATTTAAGGCATTCGGCGCCCTATGTCATTAGAGAGCCGTCCTCTCACTCTGCAGATTATTGGAAGAATTGATGTTTTTTAGGGTGAGCCTATATTTTTTTACTTGTATGTATTATTAAGTACAGAAAAAGGTCCAAAAGAGCACTCAACATATATTTGCATGATCGGTAGGGTATATGCAACTGAGAAGATTGGAAAATGGAAAATGTTAAAATAATAAGTTTTAATTGTCAGGGTCTTAATGGAGGTCAGAAGAGGCAGGATGTTTTTCATTATCTTAGAAGTAAAGATTTCTCTATCTGTTGCTTACAAGATGTTCATTTTCCCGAAAGCCTTGTTAGTCTAGTCGAAAGCGAATGGGGATATAAATGTTATATAAGCCCATCAGCAAGTAATTCCCGTGGGGTGGCAATTTTATTTAATAACAATTTTGAATTCAAAGTTGAGAAAGAAAAAAAGGATGCAGAAGGGAACATGATAGCCTTATCCCTGTATATAGGGGGCTATAACATAACTCTGATAAACATATATGGGCCAAATAGTGATGACCCAACTTTTTATAACAAGGACATTAAATCAACATTCGATGATTTTGAAAACCCTTTCATTATTATATGTGGAGACTGGAATGTGGTACAGGATCCCCAGTTAGACTATTATAACTATGCGCACGTGAACAACCCTAGAGCCCGTCAGGTAAGGCTTGAGATGATGGCTGATACGAACCTGGTAGATCCCTGGCGATCTCAACATCCACAGGCACAAAAATATACATGGTTTCGTAAAAATCCGCGACAGGCTGCTAGGTTGGACTTTTTCCTTGTATCGACTGAGCTAATAAGTTTCTTTGAAAATACAACTATTCTGCCAGGATACCGATCAGACCACTCTATTGTACTAAATGATGTTAAGTTCTCGGAGACAAAAAAGGGAAAAAGTTTTTGGAAGTTCAATGCCAGTCTCTTACGGGATACAGAGTTTGTTGAGGCAGTGAAGACTATTATATCCGATACATTAGCTGAGTATTCTAATACCCCAATTGAGGATTTAAACCAAGTATCAAGGTCAGATGTGCATCCAAATATTGCTGAAGACCTGCTCCTGGAAATGATTCTGATGAAAATTAGAAGTACAGCAATATCACATTCAGCTTTCCTGAAAAAACCCCACAATGCTAAAATTAAGGAGATAGAGAAGGAAATTGACAAACCTATTCCAGAAACTTCCATCTCCGAGTCAAACAGTGAATGAAGAATTTGAATGAAAGAATTTAGAGCTTAAAGAATTGCGTGAAAAATTATTAGAAGGAGTAATGATTCGTTCTCGAGCAAAGTGGATTGAACAGGGTGAGAAACCCACTCGTTATTTCCTGAATTTGGAGAAAAGGAATTACACAAACAAAAATATTCCTAAACTATATCTCCAAGACGGTAGAAGTGTAAGCTCCCAACAGGGTATTATGAACGAAATTTTTAATTTCTATAGTAATTTATATGCCAGCATGCAGGGATGAAATACTTTTAGATTCTGACCTCCACGGAGACCTTGACAATACAGATTTTGATATCCCTAAACTCTCAACTGCCACGGCGGCCTCGCTGGAGGGAGAGATCACCAATTCTGAGGCCCTCTCTGCAATTAAGAAAATGAAAAACAACAAAAGCCCAGGGGTGTCTGGTTTTACTACAGAATTTTTTAAGTTCTTTTGGGGCGATATTGGCCTTTGGGTTGTGCGTGCAATAAATTGCTGCTTCCGTAAGGGAGAGTTGTCCCCATCCATGAAGGAAGGACTGGTTACTTTAATCCCAAAAGGAGATAAAGCCCGGGACCAGTTGAAAAATTGGAGACCCATTACTCTAGATGTAACATATAAGATCGCCTCTGCCTGCATCTCCGAAAGATTGAAAAAAGTTTTACCATCATTAATCCACGAGAATCAGAAAGGCTTCCTCTCATAAAGATTTATTGGTGAGAATATTCGGTTACTATATGACATTTTAGACTATAGTGAAGAAAATAATATAGATGGGCTTTTATTGTTGATAGATTTCGAGAAAGCCTTCGATTCAGTATCTTGGAAATTTATCGATAAAGTTCTGGTTTATTTCAATTTCGGAAATGACATTAGGCAATGGGTTGGCACTTTTCTAAAAAATATAAAATCGAGGATATGTCAAAATGGTAATGCTATTGGTCGAGGATGTAGGCAGGGCGATCCTATATCTCCTTACCTCTTCCTGTTATGTGCAGAGATTTTGGGGATACGGATTCGTAAAAATAAAAGAATTAAAGGAGTATTTATTCATAAAGAGTACAAGTTAGTCCAATATGCAGATGACACAGCTCTACTACTAGATGGATCAGAGGAGTCACTTCGTGAAGCTATAGATACACTTCAGTTCTTTGCTATGATTTCAGGGCTAAGAGTCAATATAGACAAAACCAATATTTTATTCTTTGGCCGCTCTAAAAAACAGAAGCCCATCTGTCCAGAATTACGATTGGCATGGTGTGATGACGCTTTTGACTTTCTCGGTATCACCTTCTGCCAAGATTTGAAGAAAATGCCGGAGGTAAATTATGCCAGAAAATACAAAGAGATTCGTAGGAATCTTGCAATGTGGAAAGGAAGAAATCTGACCCCCTATGGGAAGATTACTATAATTAAAGCCTTGCTAGTTCCTAAATTAAATTACTTATTTTTAGCCCTTCCTGATCCAAGTGAACATTTTCTAGACGAATGTGAGAAACTATTTTTTAACTTTGTTTGGAATGATAAACCGGATAAAATATCCAGAAAAGTGGCGGTTCAACCAATTGTAAAAGGGGGTTTAAACATGATCCATGTTGGATCTTTTATCAAATCTTTGAAGTTATCATGGATCCGAAGAATTTTTCGAAATCAGGCTCAATGGTCATCATTATTAGCAGATACTCAGGGTATTTCAACGCAAAGTTTGTGGACTCTTGGACCTGACTTTATTAAAATGATGGCACAAGTTACTACAAATGCCTTCTGGAAAGATGTATTTATAGCTTATGTGAGTTTTGCACAAAATTTGCGAGTACAAAGTATATTTGATGTCTTTACTCAGCCTTTATGGTACAATAATAATTTTGTTATTGGTAAAGAAAGTGTCTTCTATAAGGACTGGTACAATAATGGCATAATGTTGGTGTCTGATTTATTCGATGAAAATGGGTTTATCTGTTCTTATGGAAACATTTGTGAGACTTTCAATATTAAGGTTCCATATACACTGTTCTATGGTCTAAGGAATTGTATACTGGATTATGTCAAGCAGGTAAATCTGAATAGCAAATCCCATAAAAGGTATTATGGTCGTTTTCCACAGTTCTACTTACAAACTATATTGTCAGTAGAAAAAGGTTGTTCATTATATAATTCTGTATTTAAAAAACAGCTTCCTTTTCCTATTAAATTTGAACAGCGCTGGGAATCGAAGCTGGGATTGAGTGCAAATGATATTGATTGGTCTAAAATCTATACATTAAGCAAAGTAATTACTATGGATACTAAGCTTTGGTGGTTTAAATATAGAATACTGTCTCGCATATTGACATGCAGAGATTTGCTGTTCAAGATGAACCTGGTTGATAGCAATATATGCCTCTCCTGTACAGATAAAATAGAGACTATTACTCATTTGCTGGTTGAGTGCCCAAAGTCTATTGCTTTCAGAACGAAGGTGAAAGAATGGGTTACCAATACTACAACTTTAGAAATACATTTCACACCATGTACAATTATTTTTGGATTTACTGGCAAAAATATGCAGATTGTAAATTTGATCTCACTATAGTTAATTTCGGTATTTTTAGAGCAAGTATAAATCACTCACAACCAATGTTGGATTGTTTCAAATGTGACTTGAAAAAATATCATATGGCGGAAAAGATAAATTCAAAGTTGGCAAGCAATATCACTAAATTTAATGACAAGTGGAACAAGTGGCTTAGCTTGGTATGATGTTTTATTGAAAAGCAGCTTCACAGATCCTGTTCAGTTGACAAGTGTCATAGCAGATACATAAACTTAATGAACATTGAATAGACATTTAATTAGTTTACGAATCACAGTCAATTTGTATTAAGATTGTTGTAATAGAACTGACCATGCAAATTGTAAACAATACAAGAATAGATATATTATTTTATTCATAAAACCCCATCTAGCCGAGCCAATTGAGCAAAGAAAGGGCCGCGTCGGATGTACACATCGTGACACAAGTGGATGAGGTCGCCGTCCAGTTCACCAGACAACACCCGTTTGAATTTGGTCCAGCCCTCTCGGGACAGACGAATGTGGGCCGGGCACGGTTGTGTAGGGTCCGCATCACAGATGTCTCCCACCTCCTCCATGATATCGACCTTATCCGCATAAACGTGCAGGAAAACCTCGGGGGGTCAAGCTGAGATACGCCAGTATTATATGCTCCGTCATGGTCAGTACGTGAATGGTACCAGATTTGACTGTCTCTCGTATTTATAGGGAGAACCCCGTGAGATCAAAGGATCGGGTGGTCAAAGTCTAGCCGGGTAATCAATGGCATCGTCGTCTGGTTCATGGCTAGACATTTGTTCATTGGGTTCTGCCACCGCTTCTCTCAGGGCACGAGCCCACTCCAACTCGTCTGATGACGCTCGTCCGGTGTAAACAGCTGGTCCACGATAGGCACCACTTTCTCGAAGGCTGTCCACAGATCGGGGTCTAGGGTGAAGCCTCGCGTAGGGTCTTGGTAGCGGCCCAGGCGTGGGAAGAAGGGTCCACGGTATACGTAGATGGCATTGTCTATGTGGATGAGGTGTCCATCGAGCTCGCTGCTCAACACCCGTTTAAATTTGGTCCAGCCCTCATGGTGTAGCGTAACCGTATTCGATACGGTCTCAGCGCGCGACCAGCAAACATCTCCACGGTCTTCCACGAGGGTGACTTCATCTTCATAGACGTGTAACCCCACCCGGGGTGTAAGGGGAAGGATGGCTCGTAGGACTGGTGACATGCTTGATCCAATGACGAACGGTGAATGACACACACTCTGTCTGACCCTCGTATTTATGGTGAGGTCCCACTGTCAATGCCACAGCGCCAGGGTCAATAGGGCACAGACTATTGTGAGGCCAACCAGCCGTCGCTGGTTCCGGCGTGAGCGCTCGTGGGCCATAGCCCGAGCATCAAGGATGGCTGTCATAGTCCAGTAGTGGTGAGTGATGGCACACCTCTCCATCGAGTGCACTCTGTCGAGGACCGCTTCTGTGAACTCGTTCAGGATCTGGCGTCGCCCCTCGTTGTCGTCGCCATCTGCAAACATGGACCGGACCACTGCTCGGTAACCCGTGAGTGAATTAACCACGGTGGCATGCTGTAAAATGCGAGTCGCATAGGGCTGGATCTCCGTCATGGCTCTGCAACCGTAGAAATGAAGGTGTGGGATCCAGAGGGACGTGTTTTATAGACCATGTCACACATGCGCGCCTAGATGTAGCTCTACGGGTGTAGTCCGTGATACGTACTATTCTGATTGGTTATGTGGCTCCTATAGAGATAGTACCTTATCGACAATGGGGACTACTTGTTCCAAAGCCGTCCATAGATCGGGGTCCAGGGTAAAACCACCGTCGTTCAGACAGAGGAGTCGAGCGAAAAAGGGACCGCAGAAAATGTAGACGTCGTCACACAGGTGAATGCTATCACCGTGCAGGTCACCCAACAACACCGTTTCAAGGTAGTCCATCATCCCGGTGACAAAGAGACGTGCGGTTTGGGTTCAGGCGTACACCAACACCTAAGTCCGCTATCGATGAGGTCCACTCGTTTGGGGTACAACAATAGGGTGCAGCCAGGTGTAAGCCTCCGGGTAGCCACAGTCCCTTCTTTCACCTCGGGGTGTAGTAAGTCATCCACCTCGGGGAGTACATCTTTCAGTGCCATCCATAAGGGTGGACAGAGTGTGATATAGGTACCTCCACTCTGTTCCAACCGGGGAAAAAGGTAATCCTCTCCAGCAGTGCGTATGTGCACACCGACTTCCACGTGCATGAAATCCCTTTCGGGGTCTTTTCCCTGTAACAATCGTGTCCAGCCTGATAGCGATAACAAAATCTTCACCTTCTGCGGTGCGTCTTGGACCAGCTCCAGGTGATCGTCATTGACGATGAGGTAGACGTCGGACGTCAGTTGGAATAACGCAAGCTCTGTTCCGCTCGCTGCCATGGTGGGGAATGAAAAGCGAACGGTTAGAGAGGTGGCTTTATAGTGTACCTGTTGGGTAGGGTTTTATATACCATGTGAGTCATGGGCACTTGTTATACTCGCTTGCGCCATAAGGTCAATAAGGTTAGAAATGCGCTTTTTTCTACTACGCCCTGTGACGGCCCTTCGTGAATGGGCGTAACCTGTGAACATCATAGGAATGCATGTACTAACCTGTCTGTGGGGTTTTTCCACAATGTCGTTCACCTTCGTGTCTTTTCGGGTACGCCCGTGTCTTTTCGGTAAAGTCCGTGTCTTTTCGGTAACGTCCGTGTCTTTTCGGTAACGTCCGTATCTTTTCGGGTATATATGAGGGTCTTGAGGGGGGGGCGACTGTATGTGACGTGTTGTATGTGTTTTTCTCGGCGACGTCCGTGTCTATCATCCTGGCACATCACATCTGCGCCTGCATTGGGGTATGCATGAGGGTCTTCATGCGCGCGCTCGGAGGTGACCGAAGATGTCACGGAGGTCACCGAAGAGACACGGAGATCCATCCAGGTATACACGGGAACAGCCGGGTAGTTACGGAGGTGCCCGAAGAGACACGGAGGTTACCGAAGATGTCACGGCTCGGCCCTAGCTTGGGGATAGTTGAGCTGAGTGTGCTAAAAATAGATCACCAGCTAGCGTGCTATAAAAGGGAAGCGGCCTTGCCGTTTCATCAGACACTCTGTCAACCACCAAGATGTTCACTTGCACAACTTGCCAGAAGCAGTTTACTCGTCTAGATAATATACGACGCCACGAGGCCTCCACCCACAATGATGCACGGTATACCTGTATAACCTGCGCACGGTAAAATCCTAATTTTACATGCACCCACCCCATTGACTTGATAGGCAGGTCCCAGTAAGCCCGGGGACCGATATTAGCCCTTTTGGCTAGGGTTGATAGGGGTTTTCCCCTATTTTAGGGGTAAAGTCCGTATTTCGCTTTTTATAGTTTCGGGAAAAAATCCTAATTTTACATGCACCCACCCCATTGACTTGATAGGCAGGTCCCAATAAGCCCGGGGACCGATATTAGCCCTTTTGGCTAGGGTTGATAGGGGTTTTCCCCTATTTTAGGGGTAAAGTCCGTATTCCGCTTTTTATAGTTTCGGGAAAAACTCCTAATTTTACATCCAGCCACCCCATTGACTTGATAGGCAGGTCCCAATAAGCCCGGGGACCGATATTAGCCCTTCTGACTAGGGTTGATAGGGGTTTTCCCCTATTTTAGGGGTAAAGTCCGTGTTCCGCTTTTATCGTTTCGGGGGAAAAATCCTAATTTTACATGCACCCACCCATGACTGGATGCCCCTTCACGAATGCTTCACTTTGATACCTCACTCGACCCAATCGGACCATGCAGCGTATTTGAAGTCTGGGGACTACTTTTTCTCCGCGGAAGCTTTTTCCCGCGACCGCATCACCGCGGAAGAATACATGCCCAGGGGCCCTTTGCCGGAACTATAGTGACCTTGAGCTGGTGGCGCCCCCTGGCGGAATTCCCTCCCCTGGCGGAACTCTTGGGGAGATGACGGGGAGTTCCCTATACCTTTAACCTGGAAACAGCGCCCCCTGGTGGATGCAAGAGTTACCTCCCCCGGCAAAACGTTACCGGATCGGGTTGCTACCTACTACTTTCTTGTCTTGTTCTTCATATTCAAAACCTAACAAATTAACTTGTGTGTGTGATTATATGTGAGCTATCTGAGGAGCTGTGCCAGTGAGTGCATGCCCCCAATATCTTCTTTCCATTCGTCCTCGTAAGCCAGGCACCCAGGACTCATGAGAGACTTTATCATACTTGGTTGGGTTACAAACTTAAATATTTTCACATTTTTGTGATTTTTGGATGTCAATCATATATGTACATCTATATATCTGGTCAATATATTATACCCGATTTTGTTCCGGTAACATTGTTGGTTGCGGCAATATTGCAGCAACATGCTGGACTGGAATGTTGCCGCAAATTCTCCTTCTGGCAACTAGTTGGAGCAATATTGCCGCAACACTTCTAATTTGCATACGAAAAGCGACAAAGTTGCAGCAATATTGCTGCAATAACTAGTCTCCAGAAGGCTTGTATTTTAATAAGGGCTGTGCAATGATGCATAATTCTGTCATTTTTCAGTTTCCGTGTTCCACACGGAGAGAACTCCGTGTGACTCCGCGTCATTCGGAGTTTTCTCCGTGTCAATATGCATATTTCAGTCATTTCTCAGTTTCCGTGTTCTTCCCTGTTCCTCCGTGTCATTCGGAGTTTTCTACACGTAGATTCCGTGTTGAATGGTCCCAATACTCCGCATAAATCCGTATCGCCGATACGGAGCCAATGCGGAAATCAACTACACGTATTTTACGCGTAGATTCCGTGTGTCACGCGGAGATCTGATCTACGGGAAATTACAATAAATATTTTCCGACACTGTTCAGAATGGTCTTTCATTTGATGGAAACTATACTTGAGGGTTTACGATCACTTTAAATAGACAATAAATATTTATTTACCGGGCGGTATCAGGTTATGTAGATACATGTGCATGTCAAACGTGTTATGATGGCCCGGCCCGGGATTCTTCGTGGCACAAGGAACATTTTGATATATGACATTACTATATTCATGCAGAATACACAAAAGAAGAGACTCTTTCCTGTGACACAACAATCAAAACGTTGCTCCTACATCAGTCACCCCGTTAAAGCCGTAGCCAGTGCCCACCTGGGGACCGTTGCACAAACTGTGCATAAGCCCATGGAGTTAAAATAGATGGAGGCACGACTATCTCGGGCGAGGTGCCCTGGCCAGCAGTACCGCCCGCTGGGCCTTTGTATACTGAATATCTGACAGCGGCCACAGCTTTCTTTGATGTTCAACGAGCGTGACCGCCTGACAAATTCGCCGGTCTGTTGGCGACTGATTAACAGGGCGGAAGTGAATCATCTAACCTGCGCATTTATAATAAGTTTGAATTACCAGATACAACTTATGCGCAAAGCAAATATTAAGAAATGTGAAGTGATGTGGATTATGGGGATAGTTTTATAATTTATGTGCGATACTAATTTCCCTAATTACATGGTGTTGAAAACTGACTGTCATTTTTACCATTTTCGAACATTTTAATCGATTTCGGTAATTTCCGCATTTCCAAACATTACAAAAATTTGCAAGGAAGTTCATATTCGCAATGGTAACGTGTGGTCAAAACGGCATAAGGGAGCAGTCGCTCGTTCGAGTATAATCCACAAGTAAATAAATGGAAAAATCCCTATTTAAAATACATTAGGGATTTTGTCAAAATGTGAAAATTTGTCATTTTCAAGACCGATTCCCATCGTTGTGTTTGGCAAAGGCGCTCATATCGACCAAATCCGCTTGCCACTGGGCATCTATTCCTCCCACGATGACCCGGTTCCGTAGAAAATGGCGACGGACAGATCGATGTAAGGCATAGGGTCTTGTTTTCTTAACCAATCTCGGACTTGGGCACGTTGTATCCCCTGGGGTTTGGCCGCTCGATAGAGAGCCGACAATGCACTATAGGCCGCCGGACTGTCGGGACTGTAGTATAAGTTATCCAACACGTTCTCCCAGCGCTTCATGGTGACAAATGATGATGGACCCTGGCTCTATCATTTATTTATAACGGGTATATCTTGGGCCGGAGTTTCTTTCTCATTTTCTTCGTTGGCTTCCACAGTGTCCATGGTAAATGACCAGTCCAACTCGTCTGATGACCGCTTGATAAGCACTTGATCCACATCTACTACGGCATCTGCCAATGCAGACCATAGATCAGGGTGAAGGGTAAAATGCACTGTAAGATGGCGGCATGACCACACGCCGAGTGAGGAGGGCTCCTGAGATAGGACGAAGAATGCTGGAGTTCTGAAAGTAATAGTCCGTTTGAGATAAAATAACTAATTTATATAAAAGTCTAGATGCCTCCAAAGTCTCAGAAAAAGAAAAGAAAAAATTCGACGCCGGGAATAACTACTTATATGCGGCTACGCAGTGGCGGAGCTAGTCCCGAAGAAGAAATTGAAATTCCCGTGCAAAGCGAAGCCGTTGAAACCCAGACAAGTGTGCCGGCCAGTTTTGACTATTAAAAATCTACAATGGATGAACTAAGAGATGAAATTAGAGTAATGTTTGTGGACATGGAAAAGCGTATCCTACAGAGGATGGATGAACTTTTAAAAGACAAATTTGAAGGGGTTGAAAATAAGGTCACGCAGTTGGAAACCAAGATGGCGGACCAAGAAAAGACTCTCGAGTTTCTCCATAGGGAGATCGAAGATTTAAAAACGCAGTTACGCCTCCAGAAAGCTGAATCCGATATGTCTGTGAAACGTCTCGAGGACCAACTGGCTATCAAGGAGATTTATGACCGAAAACGAAATTTGCTTCTGTTTGGCGTTCCGCTAAATGGCATTTCGCCATATGAAGAGGATACTGAGAGTGTTGTGCGTAAATTCCTTGTCGAATCGTTAAAATTCCGTGAAGATCGTGCCAAACAGATGTTATTCGTCGCTGTTCACAGACTTCCAAGCAGAAAACCCAAGGTGGATGACAGAGGTAATATTCCGCCTATTATCATTGCCTTTGTCAAGTATAAAGATAAAGATGATGTCCTAGCTGCTGGGCCAGAGTTGAGGGGCACAAAGATTAGTGTGCGCACTGACCTCCCAGGAAAATTGAAGGAGAGAAGAGCAGCCCTATACCGTGAGGCATACACTATCCGGCAGGAGACGGGTGTTAAAACGCGGGTACGCCTGGTTGGTATCGAGCTCCTTTTAGAATAAAAAATCGACCACAGAGGTCCATGTCCCCCGCTAGCAGCACCAGTTCTGGTGGATTACATCCACCATAACTGGCACTGCTGCTGCGGGGGCCATGGACCTCTATGGTCGATTTTTTTTTGTCGATGATATCTCATATCATGATAAGAGTGAGATTTGAAAATGGAGATATCGCTGATGAGCTTAACATAATCTAATACAGCGGATGGCACCCATATTGGATTATGCACATTCATAAAACATAATACATGACTGTCCTCTCACTAAGGTCAAGGGACTCCCCAAGTTTGAAGTAGATCAGTCGAATCGTACTCTAGCTATTGTCCGGACAAGATCAAACTGCTTAAAATCCAATGAAATCCAGTATGGCCGATGGTGGCCATATTGGATTAAGCACGTCCTTGAAAAACAATCCTAATCCTCCTCTCAACAATGTCAAGGCACTCCACAGGTATGAAGTAGATCGGTTGAATCGTTCTCGAGCTATTGTCCAGACAAGATCCAACTGCTTATAATCCAATATGGCTGACGGCGGCCATATTAGATTATGCACATTGCTGAAAAACAATCCCAACCGTCCTCTCAACAATGTCAAGGCACACCCCAAATTTGAAGTTGATCGATTAAATCGTTCACGAGTTATTGTCCGGACAAGAAAATCTAAGATCCAACTGCTTATAATCAAATATGGCTGACAGCGGCCATATTGGATTATGCACATTGCTGAAAAAAAATCCCAACCGTCCTCTCACCGATGTCAAGGCACTCCCCAAGTTTGAAGTAGATCAGTTGAATCGTACTCCAGTTATTGTCCGGACAAGATCAAACTGCTTAAAATCCAATGAAATCCAGTATGGCTGATGGTGGCCATATTGGATCAAGCACGTCCTTGAAAAACAATCCTAATCCTCCTCTCAACAATGTCAAGGCACTCCCCACATATGAAGTAGATCGGTTGAATCGTTCTCGAGTTATTGTCCGGATGAGATCCAACTGCTTATAATCCAATATGGCTGACGGCGGCCATATTAGATTACGCACATTGCTGAAAACCAATCCCAACCGTCCTCTCACCAATGTCAAGGCACACCCAAAGTTTGAAGTTGATCGGTTAAATCGTTCACGAGTTATTGTCCGGACAAGAAAATCTAAGATCCAATTGCTTATGATCCAATATGGCTGACAGCGGCCATATTAGATTACGCACATTGCTGAAAAACAATCCCAACCGTCCTCTCACCAATGTCAAGGCATATACCCCAAGTTTCAAGTTGATCGGTTAAATCGTTCACGAGTTATTGTCCGGACAACAAAATCTAAGATCCAACTGCATATAATCCAAAATGGCTGACGGCGGCCATATTTGATTACGCACATTGCTGAAAAACAATCCCAACCGCCCTCTCACCAATGTCAAGGCACACCCCAAGTTTGAAGTTGATCAGTTAAATCGTTCACGAGTTATTGTCCGGACAAGAAAATCTAAGATCGAACTGCTTATAATCCAAAATGGCTGACGGCGGCCATATTGGATTACGCACATTGCTGAAAAACAATCCCAACCGTCCTCTCGCCGATGTCAAGGCACACCCCAAGTTTGAAGTTGATCGGTTGAATCATTCACGAGTTATTGTCCGGACAAGAAAATCTTACGGAATTACGGACACCTGTGTTTCTAAGTCCCCCCCCCCCCTACTAAGTAGCGGGGGACAAAAAAGAATGGAGGAGACTGGACGCGTGTGAAAACCTGAATGATAAAATCTAACTGTGGTTCTGTGTCACCACTCGAGCGTATAGAACTAATTATGCTCGGATATGTAAATCCTGTTTCTTGACTTTAAGATAAAGTTTAAGATAAAAAAAGCAGTAGTCTATATTTCAAAGTAAATAATACTGATATGTCAGAGACCGATCATGATGTTTAAACAAATTCAGTTTATCTACTTATTTGATTAAATGTACATGATAATGAACTTGGAATAAACTCGGTCTGGATTTCAAATGGAGGAGACTGGACCCAAGTGAAAACTCAGAAAAACAATTCAGTTGGGACTTTGTCACCTTTCAAGTACAGAACTGTGCTCAGATATACATGCATATCCCTTTTCTTAACATAGACATGATAGAAATGATCTGAATTTTCGAGGAAAACTTTTGCCGTCCAGGACTGTTTCCCGAAGACTATAATGGGACTGGTGTATGAAGTTATATAGTATGCTTATTTAATTAGTCGATTAAATTTACTTGCCATAATTTGCTAACACATTGTGCTCGGCATAATATGACAAAGCACCTTTATCACAAGGGCAATCCGATAATGCAATTTCTTTTAATGATTTGACGATACTTGAAGTAACTCTAAAGTGTACAGAGTTCGGTAGAATGCAAATTTCAGTTAATAACCTCGGGTTATGAAATAAATAGTAGCCTACTTATTTAATTTATCTAGTGAGTTATAAAAAAAGAGAGGAGATTTTGATAAATCTTTTATGGACTGAGATTGAAAATGCTTTTGGGGATTGAAATGACTTGATGGAATAATATGTAGCTTGATTATATGAATGACCTGATTAGTTGTCTAAAAGTATATTTTCGCAAAGCAATTCTTGTTTAAACAACTTATACCAGGAATAGCATGATCAAATAATTTACTGACCCCTTCATAAAATTGAGTTGGGGTGTATGATATTGTGTAAATCTATAGGGTTCATTGCTCATTTAATACAAATATGACTGTTAACTCACATTTGATTGGAGATTAATTAATTTTAGACAGCTATCTGAATAAGTATAACACAAGCACTGTAAATATAATAATTTATAGATCTATACATTATTAAATTAATTACAGTTAATTATAAGTTATGGTATAATTTGGATACTACTTATTTAGCACGATATGCTACTCTAAACTTCCCAATTATATTGTTATGATTGATGGATATGAGCATTTTAATAATTAGGACGAAATAGAATCAGATTGGAGTAGATAAATTGATCTGTTCGGAGGCAGAAATTTGTTTAGGTGAATGTATTTTCTGTGACTGCCCGAGGCTCCACTGATCGGATTCCTGAAACATTTGAATGGCCCAAGCAATGCTCATTACCCCGCATTGTTTATGTTAATTACTATATGTATTATTGATTGTACTACGTGCGTGACAAACTGTCAGTCATTAGGATGATGCACAGTGTAATGTTTCTGGACAAATAACCAGTCTACGTATACTTATTCTTTTTGACTGATAACGTTAAAATGGATATAGACAATGTATATGGCTATAAATAATGTAAATTTGGTGTTAGTCCCTATTGACCTACAGTATCTTCAACTAGTTGTTGAAGGGGATGTGCTGTATGTTTGAGCCAAGTATATGTTTCGGTGATTTAAGGCATTCGGCGCCCTATGTCATTAGAGAGCCGTCCTCTCACTCTGCAGATTATTGGAAGAATTGATGTTTTTTAGGGTGAGCCTATATTTTTTTACTTGTATGTATTATTAAGTACAGAAAAAGGTCCAAAAGAGCACTCAACATATATTTGCATGATCGGTAGGGTATATGCAACTGAGAAGATTGGAAAATGGAAAATGTTAAAATAATAAGTTTTAATTGTCAGGGTCTTAATGGAGGTCAGAAGAGGCAGGATGTTTTTCATTATCTTAGAAGTAAAGATTTCTCTATCTGTTGCTTACAAGATGTTCATTTTCCCGAAAGCCTTGTTAGTCTAGTCGAAAGCGAATGGGGATATAAATGTTATATAAGCCCATCAGCAAGTAATTCCCGTGGGGTGGCAATTTTATTTAATAACAATTTTGAATTCAAAGTTGAGAAAGAAAAAAAGGATGCAGAAGGGAACATGATAGCCTTATCCCTGTATATAGGGGGCTATAACATAACTCTGATAAACATATATGGGCCAAATAGTGATGACCCAACTTTTTATAACAAGGACATTAAATCAACATTCGATGATTTTGAAAACCCTTTCATTATTATATGTGGAGACTGGAATGTGGTACAGGATCCCCAGTTAGACTATTATAACTATGCGCACGTGAACAACCCTAGAGCCCGTCAGGTAAGGCTTGAGATGATGGCTGATACGAACCTGGTAGATCCCTGGCGATCTCAACATCCACAGGCACAAAAATATACATGGTTTCGTAAAAATCCGCGACAGGCTGCTAGGTTGGACTTTTTCCTTGTATCGACTGAGCTAATAAGTTTCTTTGAAAATACAACTATTCTGCCAGGATACCGATCAGACCACTCTATTGTACTAAATGATGTTAAGTTCTCGGAGACAAAAAAGGGAAAAAGTTTTTGGAAGTTCAATGCCAGTCTCTTACGGGATACAGAGTTTGTTGAGGCAGTGAAGACTATTATATCCGATACATTAGCTGAGTATTCTAATACCCCAATTGAGGATTTAAACCAAGTATCAAGGTCAGATGTGCATCCAAATATTGCTGAAGACCTGCTCCTGGAAATGATTCTGATGAAAATTAGAAGTACAGCAATATCACATTCAGCTTTCCTGAAAAAACCCCACAATGCTAAAATTAAGGAGATAGAGAAGGAAATTGACAAACCTATTCCAGAAACTTCCATCTCCGAGTCAAACAGTGAATGAAGAATTTGAATGAAAGAATTTAGAGCTTAAAGAATTGCGTGAAAAATTATTAGAAGGAGTAATGATTCGTTCTCGAGCAAAGTGGATTGAACAGGGTGAGAAACCCACTCGTTATTTCCTGAATTTGGAGAAAAGGAATTACACAAACAAAAATATTCCTAAACTATATCTCCAAGACGGTAGAAGTGTAAGCTCCCAACAGGGTATTATGAACGAAATTTTTAATTTCTATAGTAATTTATATGCCAGCATGCAGGGATGAAATACTTTTAGATTCTGACCTCCACGGAGACCTTGACAATACAGATTTTGATATCCCTAAACTCTCAACTGCCACGGCGGCCTCGCTGGAGGGAGAGATCACCAATTCTGAGGCCCTCTCTGCAATTAAGAAAATGAAAAACAACAAAAGCCCAGGGGTGTCTGGTTTTACTACAGAATTTTTTAAGTTCTTTTGGGGCGATATTGGCCTTTGGGTTGTGCGTGCAATAAATTGCTGCTTCCGTAAGGGAGAGTTGTCCCCATCCATGAAGGAAGGACTGGTTACTTTAATCCCAAAAGGAGATAAAGCCCGGGACCAGTTGAAAAATTGGAGACCCATTACTCTAGATGTAACATATAAGATCGCCTCTGCCTGCATCTCCGAAAGATTGAAAAAAGTTTTACCATCATTAATCCACGAGAATCAGAAAGGCTTCCTCTCATAAAGATTTATTGGTGAGAATATTCGGTTACTATATGACATTTTAGACTATAGTGAAGAAAATAATATAGATGGGCTTTTATTGTTGATAGATTTCGAGAAAGCCTTCGATTCAGTATCTTGGAAATTTATCGATAAAGTTCTGGTTTATTTCAATTTCGGAAATGACATTAGGCAATGGGTTGGCACTTTTCTAAAAAATATAAAATCGAGGATATGTCAAAATGGTAATGCTATTGGTCGAGGATGTAGGCAGGGCGATCCTATATCTCCTTACCTCTTCCTGTTATGTGCAGAGATTTTGGGGATACGGATTCGTAAAAATAAAAGAATTAAAGGAGTATTTATTCATAAAGAGTACAAGTTAGTCCAATATGCAGATGACACAGCTCTACTACTAGATGGATCAGAGGAGTCACTTCGTGAAGCTATAGATACACTTCAGTTCTTTGCTATGATTTCAGGGCTAAGAGTCAATATAGACAAAACCAATATTTTATTCTTTGGCCGCTCTAAAAAACAGAAGCCCATCTGTCCAGAATTACGATTGGCATGGTGTGATGACGCTTTTGACTTTCTCGGTATCACCTTCTGCCAAGATTTGAAGAAAATGCCGGAGGTAAATTATGCCAGAAAATACAAAGAGATTCGTAGGAATCTTGCAATGTGGAAAGGAAGAAATCTGACCCCCTATGGGAAGATTACTATAATTAAAGCCTTGCTAGTTCCTAAATTAAATTACTTATTTTTAGCCCTTCCTGATCCAAGTGAACATTTTCTAGACGAATGTGAGAAACTATTTTTTAACTTTGTTTGGAATGATAAACCGGATAAAATATCCAGAAAAGTGGCGGTTCAACCAATTGTAAAAGGGGGTTTAAACATGATCCATGTTGGATCTTTTATCAAATCTTTGAAGTTATCATGGATCCGAAGAATTTTTCGAAATCAGGCTCAATGGTCATCATTATTAGCAGATACTCAGGGTATTTCAACGCAAAGTTTGTGGACTCTTGGACCTGACTTTATTAAAATGATGGCACAAGTTACTACAAATGCCTTCTGGAAAGATGTATTTATAGCTTATGTGAGTTTTGCACAAAATTTGCGAGTACAAAGTATATTTGATGTCTTTACTCAGCCTTTATGGTACAATAATAATTTTGTTATTGGTAAAGAAAGTGTCTTCTATAAGGACTGGTACAATAATGGCATAATGTTGGTGTCTGATTTATTCGATGAAAATGGGTTTATCTGTTCTTATGGAAACATTTGTGAGACTTTCAATATTAAGGTTCCATATACACTGTTCTATGGTCTAAGGAATTGTATACTGGATTATGTCAAGCAGGTAAATCTGAATAGCAAATCCCATAAAAGGTATTATGGTCGTTTTCCACAGTTCTACTTACAAACTATATTGTCAGTAGAAAAAGGTTGTTCATTATATAATTCTGTATTTAAAAAACAGCTTCCTTTTCCTATTAAATTTGAACAGCGCTGGGAATCGAAGCTGGGATTGAGTGCAAATGATATTGATTGGTCTAAAATCTATACATTAAGCAAAGTAATTACTATGGATACTAAGCTTTGGTGGTTTAAATATAGAATACTGTCTCGCATATTGACATGCAGAGATTTGCTGTTCAAGATGAACCTGGTTGATAGCAATATATGCCTCTCCTGTACAGATAAAATAGAGACTATTACTCATTTGCTGGTTGAGTGCCCAAAGTCTATTGCTTTCAGAACGAAGGTGAAAGAATGGGTTACCAATACTACAACTTTAGAAATACATTTCACACCATGTACAATTATTTTTGGATTTACTGGCAAAAATATGCAGATTGTAAATTTGATCTCACTATAGTTAATTTCGGTATTTTTAGAGCAAGTATAAATCACTCACAACCAATGTTGGATTGTTTCAAATGTGACTTGAAAAAATATCATATGGCGGAAAAGATAAATTCAAAGTTGGCAAGCAATATCACTAAATTTAATGACAAGTGGAACAAGTGGCTTAGCTTGGTATGATGTTTTATTGAAAAGCAGCTTCACAGATCCTGTTCAGTTGACAAGTGTCATAGCAGATACATAAACTTAATGAACATTGAATAGACATTTAATTAGTTTACGAATCACAGTCAATTTGTATTAAGATTGTTGTAATAGAACTGACCATGCAAATTGTAAACAATACAAGAATAGATATATTATTTTATTCATAAAACCCCATCTAGCCGAGCCAATTGAGCAAAGAAAGGGCCGCGTCGGATGTACACATCGTGACACAAGTGGATGAGGTCGCCGTCCAGTTCACCAGACAACACCCGTTTGAATTTGGTCCAGCCCTCTCGGGACAGACGAATGTGGGCCGGGCACGGTTGTGTAGGGTCCGCATCACAGATGTCTCCCACCTCCTCCATGATATCGACCTTATCCGCATAAACGTGCAGGAAAACCTCGGGGTCAAGCTGAGATACGCCCGTATTATATGCTCCGTCATGGTCAGTACGTGAATGGTACCAGATTTGACTGTCTCTCGTATTTATAGGGAGAACCCCGTGAGATCAAAGGATCGGGTGGTCAAAGTCTAGCCGGGTAATCAATGGCATCGTCGTCTGGTTCATGGCTAGACATTTGTTCATTGGGTTCTGCCACCGCTTCTCTCAGGGCACGAGCCCACTCCAACTCGTCTGATGACGCTCGTCCGGTGTAAACAGCTGGTCCACGATAGGCACCACTTTCTCGAAGGCTGTCCACAGATCGGGGTCTAGGGTGAAGCCTCGCGTAGGGTCTTGGTAGCGGCCCAGGCGTGGGAAGAAGGGTCCACGGTATACGTAGATGGCATTGTCTATGTGGATGAGGTGTCCATCGAGCTCGCTGCTCAACACCCGTTTAAATTTGGTCCAGCCCTCATGGTGTAGCGTAACCGTATTCGATACGGTCTCAGCGCGCGACCAGCAAACATCTCCACGGTCTTCCACGAGGGTGACTTCATCTTCATAGACGTGTAACCCCACCCGGGGTGTAAGGGGAAGGATGGCTCGTAGGACTGGTGACATGCTTGATCCAATGACGAACGGTGAATGACACACACTCTGTCTGACCCTCGTATTTATGGTGAGGTCCCACTGTCAATGCCACAGCGCCAGGGTCAATAGGGCACAGACTATTGTGAGGCCAACCAGCCGTCGCTGGTTCCGGCGTGAGCGCTCGTGGGCCATAGCCCGAGCATCAAGGATGGCTGTCATAGTCCAGTAGTGGTGAGTGATGGCACACCTCTCCATCGAGTGCACTCTGTCGAGGACCGCTTCTGTGAACTCGTTCAGGATCTGGCGTCGCCCCTCGTTGTCGTCGCCATCTGCAAACATGGACCGGACCACTGCTCGGTAACCCGTGAGTGAATTAACCACGGTGGCATGCTGTAAAATGCGAGTCGCATAGGGCTGGATCTCCGTCATGGCTCTGCAACCGTAGAAATGAAGGTGTGGGATCCAGAGGGACGTGTTTTATAGACCATGTCACACATGCGCGCCTAGATGTAGCTCTACGGGTGTAGTCCGTGATACGTACTATTCTGATTGGTTATGTGGCTCCTATAGAGATAGTACCTTATCGACAATGGGGACTACTTGTTCCAAAGCCGTCCATAGATCGGGGTCCAGGGTAAAACCACCGTCGTTCAGACAGAGGAGTCGAGCGAAAAAGGGACCGCAGAAAATGTAGACGTCGTCACACAGGTGAATGCTATCACCGTGCAGGTCACCCAACAACACCGTTTCAAGGTAGTCCATCATCCCGGTGACAAAGAGACGTGCGGTTTGGGTTCAGGCGTACACCAACACCTAAGTCCGCTATCGATGAGGTCCACTCGTTTGGGGTACAACAATAGGGTGCAGCCAGGTGTAAGCCTCCGGGTAGCCACAGTCCCTTCTTTCACCTCGGGGTGTAGTAAGTCATCCACCTCGGGGAGTACATCTTTCAGTGCCATCCATAAGGGTGGACAGAGTGTGATATAGGTACCTCCACTCTGTTCCAACCGGGGAAAAAGGGAATCCTCTCCAGCAGTGCGTATGTGCACACCGACTTCCACGTGCATGAAATCCCTTTCGGGGTCTTTTCCCTGTAACAATCGTGTCAATAGAGTCCAGCCTGATAGCGATAACAAAATCTTCACCTTCTGCGGTGCGTCTTGGACCAGCTCCAGGTGATCGTCATTGACGATGAGGTAGACGTCGGACGTCAGTTGGAATAACGCAAGCTCTGTTCCGCTCGCTGCCATGGTGGGGAATGAAAAGCGAACGGTTAGAGAGGTGGCTTTATAGTGTACCTGTTGGGTAGGGTTTTATATACCATGTGAGTCATGGGCACTTGTTATACTCGCTTGCGCCATAAGGTCAATAAGGTTAGAAATGCGCTTTTTTCTACTACGCCCTGTGACGGCCCTTCGTGAATGGGCGTAACCTGTGAACATCATAGGAATGCATGTACTAACCTGTCTGTGGGGTTTTTCCACAATGTCGTTCACCTTCGTGTCTTTTCGGGTACGTCCGTGTCTTTTCGGTAAAGTCCGTGTCTTTTCGGTAAAGTCCGTGTCTTTTCGGTAACGTCCGTGTCTTTTCGGTAACGTCCGTATCTTTTCGGGTATATATGAGGGTCTTGAGGGGGGCGACTGTATGTGACGTGTTGTATGTGTTTTTCTCGGCGACGTCCGTGTCTATCATCCTGGCACATCACGTCTACGCCTGCATTGGGGTATGTATGAGGGTCTTCATGCGCGCGCTCGGAGGTGACCGAAGATGTCACGGAGGTCACCGAAGAGACACGGAGATCCATCCGGGTTTACACGGGAACAGCCGGGTAGTTACGGAGGTGCCCGAAGAGACACGGAGGTTACCGAAGATGTCACGGCTCGGCCCTCGACTTGGGGATAGTTGAACTGAGTGTGCTAAAAATAGATCACCAGCTAGCGTGCTATAAAAGGGAAGCGGCCTTGCCGTTTCATCAGACACTCTGTCAACCACCAAGATGTTCACTTGCACAACTTGCCAGAAGCAGTTTACTCGTCTAGATAATTTACGACGCCACGAGGCCTCCACCCACAATGATGCACGGTATACTTGTATAACCTGCGCACGGTCATTTAATCGGGAGGATCATTTACTGCGCCACGAACGCTCATTCCACGAGGGCGCGACGGAACAATGTAAGGATTGTGGTCAACTCTTCAAACGACGCAGTCAGTTAAGACGGCATCAGCGTTTGATTCATGTCCCGTCTCTACGGTATGAGCGACAACTTCCCACTAAAGAGGCACCCAGGAGGGTCGGACCCAGTGAAGATAAGCCCGGGGAGACGAACGCCACTGGTGATGCGATGACGGAGAGCCCGCCTATACCCACAGTTCAGAAGAGCCTGGATTTCCAGCCGGACCCCACCGTTACGGTTTCGAGTCATACGCCTGACAACATCGAACATTTTCTGGACGAGCCCATAAATGTTCCTAGCGATCTCTTACAGGACAACCATCCAGTGAGTGACATCGATCGGCGCCATTGGTCCATGACACGGCACTGTTTCCATCGTCATCGCCCTATTCAAGATATCTACAATTTCCCACTGACCAACCTCACCCGTCTACACAGCTACGTGGAAACCATCTTCAAAAGATCAAACTACGGCCTTCAAATTGAATCTGGCGTTTGGTTATGTGCTGCAGCATAAGGAGACAGTCCAAGTCCGATACTTTTACCCGAGAAGTAACATATATGTGTTTGACCAGCCGTTTACCATCATTAACCGGAGGTCACTAGAGACGATGCTGGAGAAACTGGACACCGTGGATCCCTTGGAATGGGCCCAACAACAACAACCCAACACCAAGTGGACAGTGGAGAGGGTGACCAATGTTATGTTTTCCTTACCAAGCTGACCGACCACCGCCATCGGTTGAATGCGTCACTCGTGCACTGATGAATACCATAACATGCCGTACATACTCTCTATGTCTACATGCTGATCGTTGGACTTGAGCTCAGTAAACACTTGTACCTAATGTGACGGTGCGTTAAATAATAAAACATGGTGTTAGATATGTCAATTTGTTTTGCTGTGAACATACTAAACATACCCAGGGTGGCTCCCCCAGCCTGGGTATGATGTAACATTGGGGATAATAAACTGTATGAACATTGCTGAACTTGTTGTTATTCACGACAACCGCTAGTGACGATATTTCAACCCCGCACTCAGATGCCCCCTCACATAGGCTTCACATTGATACCTCACTCGATCCAATCGGCCCACTAGTGGCTCCCCTAGATCCCAAAACGTCTATTTCCATACCCTTTGTCTATTGCGCATGCGCAGAATGACGATATTCCTACCCCACATCCATCCCATCGGTTGCCCCTCACATAGGCTTCACATTGATACTTCACTCGACCCCATCGGACCATTAGTGGCCCACCTAGTTCCCAAAACGTCCACCCCGTATGGACCTATACACCCATAGCCATGCAGTATAGGCCTTTCGGGGTCTTTTCCCTGTAACAATCGTGTCCAGCCTGATAGCGATAACAAAATCTTCACCTTCTGCGGTGCGTCTTGGACCAGCTCCAGGTGATCGTCATTGACGATGAGGTAGACGTCGGACGTCAGTTGGAATAACGCAAGCTCTGTTCCGCTCGCTGCCATGGTGGGGAATGAAAAGCGAACGGTTAGAGAGGTGGCTTTATAGTGTACCTGTTGGGTAGGGTTTTATACACCATGTGAGTCATGGGCACTTGTTATACTCGCTTGCGCCATAAGGTCAATAAGGTTAGAAATGCGCTTTTTTCTACTACGCCCTGTGACGGCCCTTCGTGAATGGGCGTAACCTGTGAACATCATAGGAATGCATGTACTAACCTGTCTGTGGGGTTTTTCCACAATGTCGTTCACCTTCGTGTCTTTTCGGGTACGTCCGTGTCTTTTCGGTAAAGTCCGTGTCTTTTCGGTAAAGTCCGTGTCTTTTCGGTAACGTCCGTGTCTTTTCGGTAACGTCCGTATCTTTTCGGGTATATATGAGGGTCTTGAGGGGGGGGCGACTGTATGTGACGTGTTGTATGTGTTTTTCTCGGCGACGTCCGTGTCTATCATCCTGGCACATCACATCTGCGCCTGCATTGGGGTATGCATGAGGGTCTTCATGCGCGCGCTCGGAGGTGACCGAAGATGTCACGGAGGTCACCGAAGAGACACGGAGATCCATCCAGGTATACACGGGAACAGCCGGGTAGTTACGGAGGTGCCCGAAGAGACACGGAGGTTACCGAAGATGTCACGGCTCGGCCCTAGCTTGGGGATAGTTGAGCTGAGTGTGCTAAAAATAGATCACCAGCTAGCGTGCTATAAAAGGGAAGCGGCCTTGCCGTTTCATCAGACACTCTGTCAACCACCAAGATGTTCACTTGCACAACTTGCCAGAAGCAGTTTACTCGTCTAGATAATATACGACGCCACGAGGCCTCCACCCACAATGATGCACGGTATACCTGTATAACCTGCGCACGGTAAAATCCTAATTTTACATGCACCCACCCCATTGACTTGATAGGCAGGTCCCAGTAAGCCCGGGGACCGATATTAGCCCTTTTGGCTAGGGTTGATAGGGGTTTTCCCCTATTTTAGGGGTAAAGTCCGTATTTCGCTTTTTATAGTTTCGGGAAAAAATCCTAATTTTACATGCACCCACCCCATTGACTTGATAGGCAGGTCCCAATAAGCCCGGGGACCGATATTAGCCCTTTTGGCTAGGGTTGATAGGGGTTTTCCCCTATTTTAGGGGTAAAGTCCGTATTCCGCTTTTTATAGTTTCGGGAAAAACTCCTAATTTTACATCCAGCCACCCCATTGACTTGATAGGCAGGTCCCAATAAGCCCGGGGACCGATATTAGCCCTTCTGACTAGGGTTGATAGGGGTTTTCCCCTATTTTAGGGGTAAAGTCCGTGTTCCGCTTTTATCGTTTCGGGGGAAAAATCCTAATTTTACATGCACCCACCCATGACTGGATGCCCCTTCACGAATGCTTCACTTTGATACCTCACTCGACCCAATCGGACCATGCAGCGTATTTGAAGTCTGGGGACTACTTTTTCTCCGCGGAAGCTTTTTCCCGCGACCGCATCACCGCGGAAGAATACATGCCCAGGGGCCCTTTGCCGGAACTATAGTGACCTTGAGCTGGTGGCGCCCCCTGGCGGAATTCCCTCCCCTGGCGGAACTCTTGGGGAGATGACGGGGAGTTCCCTATACCTTTAACCTGGAAACAGCGCCCCCTGGTGGATGCAAGAGTTACCTCCCCCGGCAAAACGTTACCGGATCGGGTTGCTACCTACTACTTTCTTGTCTTGTTCTTCATATTCAAAACCTAACAAATTAACTTGTGTGTGTGATTATATGTGAGCTATCTGAGGAGCTGTGCCAGTGAGTGCATGCCCCCAATATCTTCTTTCCATTCGTCCTCGTAAGCCAGGCACCCAGGACTCATGAGAGACTTTATCATACTTGGTTGGGTTACAAACTTAAATATTTTCACATTTTTGTGATTTTTGGATGTCAATCATATATGTACATCTATATATCTGGTCAATATATTATACCCGATTTTGTTCCGGTAACATTGTTGGTTGCGGCAATATTGCAGCAACATGCTGGACTGGAATGTTGCCGCAAATTCTCCTTCTGGCAACTAGTTGGAGCAATATTGCCGCAACACTTCTAATTTGCATACGAAAAGCGACAAAGTTGCAGCAATATTGCTGCAATAACTAGTCTCCAGAAGGCTTGTATTTTAATAAGGGCTGTGCAATGATGCATAATTCTGTCATTTTTCAGTTTCCGTGTTCCACACGGAGAGAACTCCGTGTGACTCCGCGTCATTCGGAGTTTTCTCCGTGTCAATATGCATATTTCAGTCATTTCTCAGTTTCCGTGTTCTTCCCTGTTCCTCCGTGTCATTCGGAGTTTTCTACACGTAGATTCCGTGTTGAATGGTCCCAATACTCCGCATAAATCCGTATCGCCGATACGGAGCCAATGCGGAAATCAACTACACGTATTTTACGCGTAGATTCCGTGTGTCACGCGGAGATCTGATCTACGGGAAATTACAATAAATATTTTCCGACACTGTTCAGAATGGTCTTTCATTTGATGGAAACTATACTTGAGGGTTTACGATCACTTTAAATAGACAATAAATATTTATTTACCGGGCGGTATCAGGTTATGTAGATACATGTGCATGTCAAACGTGTTATGATGGCCCGGCCCGGGATTCTTCGTGGCACAAGGAACATTTTGATATATGACATTACTATATTCATGCAGAATACACAAAAGAAGAGACTCTTTCCTGTGACACAACAATCAAAACGTTGCTCCTACATCAGTCACCCCGTTAAAGCCGTAGCCAGTGCCCACCTGGGGACCGTTGCACAAACTGTGCATAAGCCCATGGAGTTAAAATAGATGGAGGCACGACTATCTCGGGCGAGGTGCCCTGGCCAGCAGTACCGCCCGCTGGGCCTTTGTATACTGAATATCTGACAGCGGCCACAGCTTTCTTTGATGTTCAACGAGCGTGACCGCCTGACAAATTCGCCGGTCTGTTGGCGACTGATTAACAGGGCGGAAGTGAATCATCTAACCTGCGCATTTATAATAAGTTTGAATTACCAGATACAACTTATGCGCAAAGCAAATATTAAGAAATGTGAAGTGATGTGGATTATGGGGATAGTTTTATAATTTATGTGCGATACTAATTTCCCTAATTACATGGTGTTGAAAACTGACTGTCATTTTTACCATTTTCGAACATTTTAATCGATTTCGGTAATTTCCGCATTTCCAAACATTACAAAAATTTGCAAGGAAGTTCATATTCGCAATGGTAACGTGTGGTCAAAACGGCATAAGGGAGCAGTCGCTCGTTCGAGTATAATCCACAAGTAAATAAATGGAAAAATCCCTATTTAAAATACATTAGGGATTTTGTCAAAATGTGAAAATTTGTCATTTTCAAGACAAAATAAATTCAATTTCCGCATTTCGAACCTCTGAAACAATGAATCTGCCTATAAGGGAGAATAGATTTTTCCAAGCCACCAGTTACCATATTAAGGAGCAATGAACAGGAAAGCGAGAAAAATGGTTTATGTGAACGCTAGTTTGCCGTTTTCTTCTCTTCAGGTGCCATATTAAGGCTATTAGCTAATTGGCGCTTAATAAGCAATACCCCCTGTGGGATAATCTCCGAGTAATCGTCAGGCCCCAATCAACAAATGCCTGAGCGATTCCCAAACAACGTCTCATTATGAACAGCTATATCCCAGTTCATCCATTACTAGCTGAGACGCCCTTGTAAACGGTCTAAATGCAATAAGTAAATTAAAAAAATAAATATAAATAAAACAATATATTGATATGCACTGTTGGATACCACGTATGGCTGGGTTCGTGGCGATTTTATTTCTTTACTTTATTTACACATGCAGTGGTCATTTCAATACATGTTTATACGTTCAACTGTTCAATATAATGAACAATTTTATAATTAGTTATGAACAGGAAGGAAATAATTTACACATCTTTACCATGCTTGAATATGGTTTTATTCTGTCATGTGATATTTTCTCGAAATACGATTCATTTACTTAATCTGTCAATGCAGTGTTTTGCAACGGTGTTCCTTTAATTAATATCAACTAAGGCCCTATATCTATCGCTATAGGGCCTATATATTTCGTTTATGAACAATGAAAAAACACTTACAAGTTGATTTTTTGGAAGCATGGGTACATTCTATGCAGATCCAGTCTCCTTCCGGTACCGAATCTTCGTTAATACCGGCACAGTCGTAATGCCACCATTCATATTCGCAGTGTGACCCATCGCAACCAATCATTCTATCGTTGTTCGGTTTACCGCAAAAACAATATGGCTCGTCTTCATCACTGATGTCAGCAAGATTAATTTCAGTTAGATCTGCATCGCATATGTTCGAAAACAAATAATCATCGTCATCAGATATACATGCCATTCTGAATAATATCGCTGACGATATACTTGAAAGATTTTTTTTGATTTGAGAGCCAGTGTATTTATATAGTAAACGTTGGCCTGAGAATAATTAGCTGAGTGACAACTGTCAAATACCTCTGCATGAGTTTTACTAGAGCAATCTGCGTCATGTGGTTCCTTCATTTATTATTTATTCAAAACAATTAATACTTCAATAATTTCCTCATACTTATTATACTCGTTTCAGATAATAAAGAAATGAATCATATACTGGTATTTTGTGGATAGGCCCTAACAAGTTTGATGGGCCGCAAAATACGCGATATGGTCGTAAAAGTGTAATATCTTTTAATGGATTTTTATTGACATATGACAGATTTGGACATTGGTTTTTAAAATAAAAGACGTTAAAATTTACCAATAAATCAAATATATCCAGACACCATTTCTACAAACAAGATGGCATTTTTGCTATATTTATTTCCCCCCAAAATCTACCTTATTCAAATAATTATAACAGAGCATTCACCCCCATGATCACAGTTAACATACTGCCCGAATCAATGATCTGTTCAGTTGTGTAATGCCACAAGCCTTGGTGATATTACCAACAGCGGGAGGTTGTATCAATTCACATTCACAATACACTATCTCTTTACGTGGTCGCGATAATGTTACTACGACGCGTGCGCGTAACACCGATAAATGCCGAGCAAGACCGAGTCTGTCTTAATCCCTTTGCTAATCCGTTGGAATCCCACTGAGGCGATCACCACATGGTACACTTTGATCTGACGGAGTTGTGCCTCCATCTATTTTAACTTCATGGTAAGCCTAAGTCCGTGCGGAAGTCATACTTAGCGTGAGCGTAGCTACGCCGACCGGTGTCACAAAGCCTTTAAAGTTACGCAAAGCCGTAAGTTATTGCATAACTTTAAGTCTGCCCGAGAGTACCGGGTATGCTTAGCGTGAGCGTAACTTCCCTTGCATGTAACGATGCCTGTAGTAGATTAATCTAATGACGTAGTTGTCAAATTTTATGCATGTTGTAAAATGTACAATACTTTTGGAGTCAGAAAATGGTCGTTCTTTTACTTTTTCTCTCCCTAGCATACGATCTCTCAACGACAATGCAGGCACGGCGGAAGCAATTCATGATGGGGGGCTACTATCACAGCACAATTAGGTGAGGGTCCAGGGGCCGCCTAGGCCCCAGAAGCTCCAGGGGTCTTAGATGGCCAGAGAGGCATTCTAGCGTATTTCCGAGCAATAAAACAAGAAATCCTCACCCGTGAAAACTCCATTTGTGTTGCCTGTTTTCCCAACATTTTTTTTTAAATATTCATCGTCAAGCAAAATGATGTTCGGAAGTATAGATAATTTAAATATCAATCCAAAGGTTCATTAGGCTTCGATCATGTCACTGGCACAGATATTTTTTTCTACTTGTTGGGGAGCCTTTTGTCTCCTTGTGATTCATGTATATTGAGAATTCTACCGCCGTCAGTGAACGTTCGCTACCGATACGTGGGGTGAAAACTTATCTCGGTCCATTGCATGCTCATGTCCATAGAGAGGAACCGATTCTCGTTGTTGACGAATTTATTCGATATATCAACCAAGGTGATGGAAAATGTACAACTTGGTTGATATACATGTATCGAAGGAAGTCATCAACAACGAGAATTGGGTTTTTGGTCGATTTTTGGAGTAGTCATGCAGTCATAATTCATTGACTATTGTAGCGTGTACTAAAGCAGCATTTTACGAACACAATTTGTAAATCATGTGAATAAGCAAGGATGTCTCTCATGGTTATAACTTATCGGAAATTAAAATCTGCATTCAATACAGATATAGGTGTTTCGCGTCACTATCGGTTCTTCATCTTTCTTTGTCTATTTTTTTGTTTCATGTGTGAGGATGTGTGTGTGTTCGTGTTTTTTCTGTTTTTGGTAAAAGTATTGGTGGGGGGGATGACCCCTCCTGCTCCGCCGTCCCTGTATCATAGCACAATTAAGCGAAGGTACTAGTCACGTAAGACTGCGAACTGTAAAGAGCATGTTGATGACTGTTTTCATGTGATTGACAAAATAAATATCAAGAATATGCTTTAATCAAGAACATGTCCATTTTCTTTCTAATTTTGATGAATGCAAGGCTGAACAATCAAATAACAGTATTTTATCTTCGCTGATATCACGAAACGTCCACGAAATAGTCCGGAGTCAACGTTTTTAGCGGCATTTGTCTTAGTAATTGGTGGAATACATGGTGTGAGGATTTAATCATTTATCTCTACTATCTTTTATATGGTATAACACTATCAACCTTTTGTGAACCTAAAAATTACTAAACAATACCGGTAAAAAAAAATCTAGAGCTTTGGCTCGTGCACTAATGCTGGGCAGTTGTAAATAGTTTTAGTTATGCGATAGATATGCGACGCACACAATTCATTTTACTATTCATTTCGAAAATACGTATTCATTGAAGTATTTTTGCGTTGACATCATATATGAATTTTAGAAAAGTTGACCAAATTATTGGGGGGGGGGGGGGGGGGGGTTCAGTATCCAATACTAAGTAAACATAAATTCCAAGTGATATTTATTGCAGAGGCGAAAATCTGGAACTTACACATTGCGTAAATAGATATGTATTTACGTCTGCCTTGCGTCAGGTTCGTGAAACGCGTGTAGAGCCGGGCGTAGTGTGAGCGCAACGCAGGTGTAAGTCCTTACGTCGATCGTAACTTATGCAAGTTTCGGGCAACGATCCCCTGCACTTGCGCTTATTCCGTAATCGTTGATGTCGTTGTTGATGCTGCTGGCTCTCTGTCTCCCCTGACTTCCCCTGCCTCTTCGTCTTCTTCGTCATCTGAACAAATCTCTGGTGTTATGGACAATGTTTTGTGCTCTTACACCAGGTTGAAAGTCATCAGCATCTGCGTTGTCAATTCTTGCCGACTCTATAGCATTGAGAGCCTGATTGACTACTTGTCCGATCAGCTCCATTGTTTTGCTTGTGAAAAAGGCGCCAAAACGATACTAGGGAGCAGTCGGTGCTTACGACAGAAGTCTTAACTTTTAGACATTAAATTAACTTAAATTAACTATTCCACATATGTTGAAAACTTTTGCACATGTCAAAAAGTTTTACACATGTATAAAACTTTTACACATATGTGGAATAAATCCGCACTTTTAGACATATGTGTATAAGTTTTATACATATGTGTAAAACTTTTTGACATATGTGCAAAAGTTTTCAACATATGTGGAATAACCGATTAAATACTGAAACGGCTTGCCATATGGAGGGGCCAAGGTCGTGTAAGGCGAGACACGACGAAGACGAGAAGTCCATACAGCCCAGGAGTGGAAGAGGACAGGGGGAAGTACGATAAACGCCGGGCTTAACCACAGATAGGCCAGGTCGTATTAGACGAGACACCCGGCTACAGAAATTCCAGGGTTTGCATGGAAAAACCCTGGAAAAAAGATATGCTGGAAAAAGGCTAAAGTATTCGGACACTTTTCCATGCTTTTTTCATGCTCTATTCAGGGTGCAGAAAATATTAAATCATGAAAGTATATAGTAGATTACATAGATGAGGCTGGACAATGTCCAAGGTATTCATGGTTGTGAGGCTGGACAATGCCCAGGGTTTCCATGGACGAACCTGGACAATGTCCTTGGTTTTATTGCTTCTCCTCTGATAATAGCGAGGCTGGACAATGTCCAGGGTTTCTATAGACGAGTATGGACAATGCCCAGGGTTTCTATAGACGAGTATGGACAATGTCCAGGGTTTCTATAGACGAGTATGGACAATGTCCAGGGTTTCTATAGACGATTATGGACAATGTCCAGGGTTTCTATAGACGATTATGGACAATGTCCAGGGTTTCTATAGACGAGTATGGACAATGCCCAGGGTTTCTATAGACGAGTATGGACAATGTCCAGTTTCTATAGACGAGTATGGACAATGTCCAGGGTTTCTATAGACGAGTATGGACAATGTCCAGGGTTTCTATAGACGAGTATGGACAATGTCCAGGGTTTCTATAGACGATTATGGACAATGTCCAGGGTTTCTATAGACGATTATGGACAATGTCCAGGGTTTCTATAGACGAGTATGGACAATGCCCAGGGTTTCTATAGACGAGTATGGACAATGTCCAGGGTTTCTATAGACGAGTATGGACAATGTCCAGGGTTTCTATAGACGAGTATGGACAATGTCCAGGGTTTCTATAGACGATTATGGACAATGTCCAGGATTTCTATAGACGAGTATGGACAATGTCCAGGGTTTCTATAGACGAGTATGGACAATGTCCAGGGTTTCTATAGACGAGTATGGGCAATGTCCAGGGTTTCTATAGACGAGTATGGACAATGTCCAGGGTTTCTATAGACGAGTATGGACAATGTCCAGGGTTTCTATAGACGAGTATGGACAATGTCCAGGGTTTCTATAGACGAGTATGGACAATGTCCAGGGTTTCTATAGACGAGTATGGACAATGTCCAGGGTTTCTATAGACGAGTATGGACAATGTCCAGGGTTTCTATAGACGAGTATGGACAATGTCCAGGGTTTCCATGGTGAGGGCTGGACAATGTCCAGGGTTTCTATAGACGAGTATGGACAATGTCCAGGGTTTCTATAGATGAGTATGGACAATGTCCAGGGTTTCTATAGACGAGTATGGACAATGTCCAGGGTTTCCATGGTGAGGGCTGGACAATGTCCAGGGTTTCTATAGACGAGTATGGAGAATGTCCAGGGTTTCTATAGACGAGTATGGACAATGTCCAGGGTTTCCATGGTGAGGGCTGGACAATGTCCAGGGTTTCTATAGACGAGTATGGACAATGTCCAGGGTTTCTATAGACGATTATGGACAATTTCCAGGGTTTCTATAGACGAGTATGGACAATGTCCAGGGTTTCTATAGACGAGTATGGACAATGTCCAGGGTTTCTATAGACGAGTATGGACAATGTCCAGGGTTTCCATGGTGAGGGCTGGACAATGTCCAGGGTTTCCATGGTGAGGGCTGGACAATGTCCAGGGTAAGTTTTACTTGCCATAGTCTAGACCAATCAGCATTGGTTTTGATGACTGATTCACGTGGAAGAATATATCTACACAGGTGCAGGGTTCTGTCATGAGACATAACAATAATCATTCTGTATATTGAACAACAGTATGTAATGAATAATTGCTATGATTATATGGATCAATGTATGTTGGGCCATATTCTAGTTTAATTTATTGGTGTCAAATGTCAAGATAATTGTTTTTTCTTTCCAAATGCCACTTTTGTGGCTATACATGAATATATTCACTGTGAGCTTGTTAACAGAATACTGAATGACACTATATTACATTATCAGGAATTCCACAGTACATGTATATACAATTATCACACTTTGGCAAAATGGGCACAAGTCTTTTTAGCAGACTTACAGCTGCAGAAATGTGCAGTAACTATTTTTATATGTTTATGTCAAAGTTTACGCAGTAGGATAGCTGTTTGAGTAAAATTACAACACATACAAGGGAAGTGGGAAGAGGTGCCGACATATACTGACAAAGTCACATGACTTCACAGTATAGTCTGCCTGTTAACTTATTCTAAAGCACATACCAAGAATCTAACGATTCGTGATATGTGTTGTATCTCAGGTACGCTTTTATTGTACCTGTTCATGTGGCAACTTGGATGATATGACCACACAGCCACTAGCACCAGCATAAGCGGTATTAGATACAAATCTAGACAGCTATGATGGAAATGCTCTGACAACTTGTTTATTGGTATTTGGTGAGCTGTTTCGCTGTGACAACTTGTACACTGGGGATTGGTGAGCTGTATCGTTGTCAGATGAAAATGATGGCATTGAACTCAAAAGACTATTCTGTACGGCCCGATGTCGACCCAGCATCAACTTCCCACAAATGCCCTAAGTTTTGCAACTGGCATATGCAGTGGATTTCCATTCTATAACGCCTACCCAGTTTTTGCAGCAGATCTGCAGTAGGTTTAATGAGAAGATTGGCAGAAATCAAAGTTCCTGCAGTTGATATGCAGTAGTACATGTACCACTTGGCGGTAAGTTCATGCAGTTGAAGTGCAGCGTTCAGCCGCGTCTCAACTGCAAGGTGTGCAGTTGGATTACAGCTGACTTACAGTAATGCTGCAACCTGCAGTATCCAAGGGTTTATACCCCCACCACGTCTGCTCCAATATTTACATATAGCAATGATGTTAAATTTGTATTTATGTTTATTCCATAATTAACAAGTACTGAAGAGTACTGTATAGCAATCTTCACAAAGATACTAAATATAACATATGATCAAAGTGACTTGCCGATAATACCTAACAGGCTGAAAATGGGAGATCTACCTTCAAGACCACATGAATTTAAACTGCATTTCACAATTATTGATGGTTCATCTTACACATATATAGGATAAGCTATTTCAACATAAAACTGTTGATATTGTTCAATATCACAAATACTGTTTACATGCGAACATGTATAGCAACCTTCACAAAGATACTGAATATAACATGATCAAAGTGACTTGCTGAAAATACACAACAGGCTGAGTTTATCTGCAATGTCATACATACAAACAAGATGAAGTCATTCAAATGAACATTGTTATGAGTGAGAAACAAACCAGCTGGTATAAATTAATTATAATAAAATTAAATCCAGGTTTTCTAATATAAACTTTGAAACAATACTGCTTGACTTTAATTGCATGCTGATACATAACCTGCTGTATGCTTCACACATAGAGTCTGTGTTGTTTTACCCTATTTCTTCTAATATTTCGAACAGCATTTTCCATTTTAATATCAACTGAGGACAAAATCTGTTGCATGGATTATGTTATTTATCCCAACAACTTAGAAGATAGCTAGTGGAGTTTGTAGAATGTTTGCAGGATTTCTCTCCACAGTAACCTGAAGTTAAGTTTTGCTGTCTGAATAATTAGAAGAAATAGGGTAATTTTATTTCTGACTACGATGTATGCTATAATGTGGATGAATATCTCCAACTGGTGGTAAATGTCATATTTTCAACCAAAAGTTGCCAATCTTGAAATAGTAGCAATTTGATGCCTATTTAGCATATCGGTACATGTATATACCAGTTAAATAGCACTGGTTGAAGACATTTCTCCACGTTGTGGCATAGGCAAAACTGAAATTAAATGACCCAAATATTCAATTATGCTTTGGATCAAGCAACAGTGTACAATATTGTCTCATATTTATACAGGAAAACCAGACAGAGATTCTATTGTCTAGTTCCAACAGTAAACTCTTCCCCTTTGTCTCAGATATTTTAGGAGCTGATAGTTACATTAAAATAGCCCATTGGGCTCCAATACCCCTCAGCTATCAGTTATTGTCTACACCCAGCAATCATGCATTGTATAATATCATCAGTGTATTTTTAGAACTAGATTAACAAAAATGGGATCCAGCAGGGTTGACTGTAGTTCTCTCATATAAGAAACACATAGGAAGTTGGGCAAGGTCAGCTTTTACCAAGGCCTTAATTGATGGGAAAAAATTTGCACCTGAGGTTCTGGTAGATCATGACCGAATTCTTAGCTCAAAATATACTATTCTATATAGCTCATAATGTAAACATAGTATTAATTTGGAAAGCCTAACCATATTCTTCATGTTGGGGAGCTTCTTGATATTGGGGCATACTAGGAACTGGCATAAGGCATTCCAAACAGAGTGGCATGGTGCGCCGTGTTGGAACTCCTAGGAACTTCATGCCATACAGTTTGGAACTCGGCAGACAAAGGATGACTTATGCCATATCATGCAGCAGCATGGGGGGGAACGGCCTAACTGGAACTCTAATCCATCCAGATCAGAACACCAAACTGGGCATGGTGTATCCCATTTGAATAACCGGCATATGCCATCCCTACTAGGGAACTCAGTTCCTAATTTCAAGAAGCTCCCTATCATAATAAACAGTATATGACCTTGAAGAAATAAGTCAAGGTCAGTCAAATGGGATAGGTTTCTAGTCAATCACCAGTTGCATAAGTAATATGAATTTGGAGATCCCAGCTTCAATCCTTCAAAAAAAAAAAAGCAAATACTAAAATTTGCCTGGCTATAATTCTTCTTGAGATATCGTGTCCACAATGAAGATAGACAGACAGACAAACAGACGACGACAATACCCTTCGGGCAAAATTTGCTACAGGGGTAAAAATCATGAAATCTGATGAATCCATGTCCTCCCTATATTTAAGCTGAACATGTGATACACTGTTTCATCCACTCACCCTATTTACATGTAGTGATAGTTTTCTTTCCTATGATTTCAATCATTTAATTCACAAAACCTACATGTCGAGTATCTGAAGGAACTGATTCTACAAAGATCACACTTACGTTCACATGTAGCACTTAAGTTTAGACTGATGAAGACCTTGTTAGCATGTATTAGTTCACAGACAAGCATAGACGTATGGATGATTCAGCTCTCTGTCCCTGGTTGGTCATGCCTGTATACCTCCTCATTAACCAGTTTGGCATGGAACAAATGTAATACGTACACACACACACATACATGTACCTATGTATTACCATCTGTTTATCATCAAAACTGAATAGGAACACAGGAAGGAAGCAATCAGAGATTGCTCAATTGTATGCCCCCCCCTTCCGCTTTAATCCGACACTGCCCCGCCATTGTTCTGTTGTTTATTGGTTGGTGGAGGCCTAAATTTGGATAATTATAAAAATTCTGTTTCTGTCACTTTTTTTGCCATGCCTCACATAATACATATTCCAAGTATCAGCCAACAAGTGATAATACGATGTTTCGATGCAAGATGGTCGCCAGGGCTTTCACCAAATCCGAAAATGTGGCCTGGTTATGAGACCTACATTCCTTGGGAGTATATTGTGGTGAAATTATGAAGCGATCAGTGAACTTTGAATTTTGCACCCAATTCACTCTTTTTGGGGCAACTTCATACTTTAACTTCAGGACCTATGTTGTCTGCTTTGGAATGTAGGAAAATATATAATATAGCCATTTTTCTGGTCCAAATCGGTTAAGGACTGAGATCCAGCCTGGACAAATGAATATATCCCATTCACTTTAGTTTTGATAAACAAAGGGCCATAACTCTTGAAAATATAACCGAAAGCAGAGAAACTTCACGCTGCACACCAATGGGTCACTGACCACATATCATGCAAATTTCATACTTGTCCATACAATATTAACCGAGATCCAGCCCTACAAGTCTCAAAGATTTGAAGAAACAAGCGTTCTGAGAACCCCAACATCTCGCCTTGCGGGGTCATCCGCCAAAGGTGCAGCAGTATTGAAAGCATACATGTAGAACAAACAATAAGGTCTGGAATAAGTGATGCGGTACAGACAATAATGTCTGGAATAGATTATCTGGTACAGACAATAACATCAGTCCTATGTGGGATTACTGGCAAAAGTTAATCCCATGTAGGATGGATAGGTCAGTGCAGTCGGATTACTGGTACATAGGGCATTCCAGTGTGAGATTACTGCTGGGTGGACCAGTCCCATGTTATTACTGATGGATAGTCCTCTATGGGATTACTGCTGGATAGTGCAGTCCCAAGTGGGATTACTACCATCACCATCATGGTATGGATGGTAGTGATTTTTTTGGATTGTAGTGATGGTATGGATGGTATTGATGGTAGTGATGGTATGGATGGTAGTGATGGTAGGAATGGTAGTTATGGTATGTATGGTATTGATGGTATGGATAGTAGTGATGATAGAAATGGTGGTGATGGTAGTGATGGTATAGATGGTAGTGATGGTATGGATGGTAGTGATGGCATGGATGGTAGTGATGGTAGGAATGGTAGTGATGCTATGGATGGTAATGATGGTATGGATGGTAGTGATGGTAGTTATGGTATGGATGGTAGTGATGGCATGGATGGTATGGATGTGATGGTATGGATGGTAGTGAAGGTATGGATGGTATGGATGGTAGTGATGGTATGGATGGTAGTGATGGTAGGAATGGTATGGATGGTATGGATGGTAGTGATGGTATGGATGATAAGATGGCATAGATGGTAGTGATGGTATGGATGGTAGTGATGGTATGGATGGTAGTGATGGTATGGATGGTAGTGATGGTATGGATGGTAGTGATGGTATAGATGGTATGGATAGTAGTGATGGTAGTGATGGCATGGATGGTAGTGATGGTATGGATGGTAGTGATGGTATGGATGGTAGTGATGGTATGGATAGTAGTGATGGTAGAAATGGTAGTGATGGTATGGATGGTAGTGATGGAATGGATGGTAGTGATGGTAGGAATGGTAGTGATGGTATGGATGGTAGTGATGGGATGGATGGTAGTGATGGTAGGAATGGTAGTGATGGTATGGATAGTAGTGATGGTATGGATGGTAGTGATGGTATGGATGGTAGTGATGGTATGGATGGTGGTGATGGTAGGAATGGTATGGATGATAGGAATGGTAGTGATGGTATGGATGGTAGTGATGGTATGGATGGTAGTGAAGGTAGGAATGGTATGGATGGTAGTGATGGTATGGATGGTAGTGATGGTAGGAATGGTAGTGATGGTATGGATGGCAGTGATGGTATGGATGGTAGTGATGGTAGTTATGGTATGGATGGTAGTGATGGTATGGATGGTAGTGATGGTATGGATGGTAGGATGGCATAGATGGTAGTGATGGTATGGATGGTAGGATGGCATAGATGGTAGTGATGGTATGGATGGTAGTGATGGTATGGATGGTAGTGATGGTATGGATGGTAGTCATGGTAGGAATGGTAGCGATGCTATGGATGGTAGTGATGGTATGGATGGTAGTGATGGTATGGATGGTAGTGATGGTATGGATGGTAGTGATGGTAGGAATGGTAGTTATGGTAGTGATGGTATGGATGGTAGTGATGGTATGGATGGTAGTGATGGTATGGATGGTAGTGATGGTATGGATGGTGGTGATGGTAGGAATGGTATGGATGGTAGTGATGGTATGGATGGTAGGAATGGTAGTGATGGTATGGATGGTAGTGATGGTAGTGATGGTAGGAATGGTATGGATGGTAGTGATGGTATGGATGGTAGGAATGGTAGTTATGGTATGGATGGTAGTGATGGCATGGATGGTAGTGATGGTAGTGATGGTAGGAATGGTATGGATGATAGGAATGGTAGTGATGGTATGGATGGTAGTGAAGGTAGGAATGGTATGGATGGTAGTGATGGTATGGATGGTAGTGATGGTAGGAATGGTAGTGATGGTATGGATGGTATGGGAATGGTAGCGATGGTATGGATGGTAGTGATGGTATGGATGGTAGTGATGGTAGGAATGGTAGTGATGGTATGGATGGTAGTGATGGTATGGATGGTAGGATGGCATAGATGGTGGTGATGGCATGGATGGTAGTGATGGTATGGATGGTAGTGATGGTATGGATGGTAGTGATGGTATGGATGGTAGTGATGGTAGGAATGGTAGCGATGCTATGGATGGTAGTGATGGTATGGATGGTATGGATGGTAGTGATGGTATGGATGGTAGTGATGGTAGGAATGGTAGTTATGGTAGGAATGGTAGTGATGGTAGTGATGGTAGTGATGGTATGGATGGTAGTGATGGTATGGATGGTAGTGATGGTATAGATGGCAGTGATGGTATGGATGGTAGTGATGGCATGGATGGTAGTGATGGTAGGAATGGTAGTGATGGTATGGATGGTAGTGATGGTATGGATGGTAGTGATGGTAGGAATGGTATGGATGGTAGTGATGGTATGGATGGTAGGAATGGTAGTCATGGTAGTGATGGTATGGATGGTAGTGATGGTAGGAATGGTATGGATGGTATGGATGGTAAGAATGGTATGAATGGTAGTGATGGTAGTGATGGTAGTGATGGTATGGATGGTATGGATAGTAGTGATGGTATGGATGGTAGTGATGGTATGGATGGTAGGAATGGTATGAATGGTAGTGATGGTATGGATGGTAGTGATGGTATGGATGGTATGGATAGTAGTGATGGTATGGATGGTAGTGATGGTATGGATGGTAGTGATGGTAGGAATGGTAGTGATGGTATGGATGGTAGTGATGGTATGGATGGTAGGGATGGTAGTGATGGTAGGAATGGTAGTGATGGTATGGATGGTAGTGATGGTAGGAATGGTAGTGATGGTATGGATGGTAGTGATGGTATGGATGGTAGTGATGGTAGGAATGGTAGTGAT